>JAIXMQ010000065.1:0-155663 GCA_025716855.1 Pilaira anomala
CTTATAACACCAATTTCACAACTGTTACTACTTTTAAACTCCTGTTCTACTATACTTTCTAATACTATTCAATAGATTTTATACTTAGTTAATGGTTATCATGTTTCCAGCTCAACTACAAAACTAATACAAATAAAGACAATATATGTAAAGAATCTCTTTTTCTGCAGCAGAATCTACTATCTACTTTTAAATAGCTTTTGAATTGATCAAGATAACCTGCTTTTGACTTTCACAATCTTTTTTCTTTTTTTTTTGAATTTCAAAAAAAAGCTTAAATTTAATATTTTTTACAAGGAATTTTACAGAAAAAATAAATAAATAGGAATAATTAGAGTAAATAAATTTAGTTTTTGATGGTATTAAGCATTTCTTTATCAATCTTCCAAGGCAAGATTTTTTAATAAATCAGCTGCAGATAATTCAACAGGAGATTCTTCACCATCTGGTTGTTCTCTTCTCTTATGTTTTCTGCTACGACGTCTTGTGGTACGTACTTCATCATCTCCAGTCCTCAACTTATCCAACAGATTATCCATCATATTTCGATCGTTTTCACCTTTACTATCATGATCAGTACTGATTCCTTGTACGGATTCTCTCTTTTCTTTCAATGCAGCTTCTGCCTTCTCCTTCTTGAGTCTCAAACGTTCCTTTCTCTCTTCATCGTCTCGCTTACGCTTTTCATCACGTTCTTGCTTCAATACCATCTTTTCTTCTGCTACAGTAGCTTCTTTCCATGTCACAACAAATCGAGCAAATGTACCAAAGAAGTCATCAGGTCGCATCACCTTTGGATTTTCTCCATAATAAGTCATAACATCCTTGTACTTGGCATCCATATTGATATACAATGTTTGAAGATCTTCGAATCGACTTGAAGCAGTCTCATTATATGCAGTCATAACTTCACGGAATCTATCCTTAGGATCCAGTTCGACATCTTCAGGCTGCCATTTAGTACCCAACTCTAAGGCTAACTCCTTGAGATCCTTTCTCATTTCGGTATACTGTTGAACCATATCGTTCAAACTAGCTGTGATACGGGCCGCTTGTTCAATATCCTTGAGATCGTCCAAGAAGGTTAATAACTTGGGAAATTGACGTCGAATGACACCAGTCAATACATGCAACAACGTAAGAGAAGTAATATTGGCTTTAGTATCAATTAACTTATTGATACTGGTGATACGCATACCAAACGCACCACCTTGTAGACTTGATGCGTTCATAAAGTTACCAAGCATTAAGATAAGGCAAAGTAATTGTTTCAATGCCTTTGAATTTTTGAGTGCATCTGCTACATTCAAGACAATACCCATATTTTTTTCAAGTTGATCAAACTTTTCCCAGAATTGAGCTCTAATAAGCATACAATGAATACGATCTTCGTAACGATACATTTTATACATCTATAAAATTATAAGTTATTTCTTCATTGTGCAAGTCATCTAGTCTTTTTATATATATATATATATATATACCTCTATGATAAATTGTTCTGGGATATCTAATTCATCGCAATCTTCAGCGGGACCAGCTTGATACTTTTTCATCAACTTGAGATCATCATCTTTAGTAGGAACAAACATCTTCAAATTACTCAAGAAAGTGTCGGTACAAAGTTCCTCATCGAATTGCATAATATGAATACGGACTTCTTCAAAATTCTCAAATGTTTTACAACGAGGAAGTACAGCCAAATCTGATTTTTTTTTTTAAAAAAAAAGGATCATTTAGAATTAAAATACATAAATGCATGTCCCAAATGAACTTACTAATATTTCTAGACTTTTCTTTGGACAAGAACTTGACAGCATCCTTCTTTTCTGCTACCTTAGCCTTCAACTTCTTTTCAAAAAAGGTATTAATCTTTGCAGGGAATAAGGTTTCAATCTTTTCAAATACACCATGTTTATCTAAATCATCTTCAATCTCATTTTCGTCTATATCTTCTAGTTTCCAAATCGTCTTATCAACTCCACGTGCGTCTAATTTTTGCCATTGCAAGTTCTTGAGTTGAATTTGCGGGTAATGTCTTAATTGTTTACGTAAGGGTCCAGTAGGTACAGGCGGTCCTGCAGGTCCTCGACGGCCTCCCGGAGGTGGTGGAGGTGGTGGTGCACCAGGTCCGCCAGGTGCTATATATATATATATATATAAATTTGTCAGCATCTGGTCGTTATATTTTTAGTACAATATGTCTACTTACGGGGTGGAGGTGGAGGTCCGCCTGGTGCTATAATAAAATAGAAAAAAAAATATGAACATAAGATACTCACATTTCAAATTATTTATACTTACGTGGTGGAGGTGGAGGTGGTCCTCCAGGTACTCCAGGTGCTATAAATGGATAAAAAAAAAGTTTGCATAAATGTTTGTGAAAAAAAAAACTCATAGCTTACGCTACTTACGAGGAGGGGGAGGAGGTGGTGACATACCTAGTCTGCCAGGTGCTACAAAATACACATCAATACTTTTATTCAAATACACAAAAGTGTACATTATACTTACGTGGAGGTGGTGGCGGAGGAGCCATACTTCCTGGCGCTAATAATAAAAAACGATATCTGTAAGTAAAATATACTATGTCCTATTGTTCTTCGAGTACTTACTTGGTGGAGGTGGAGGAGGAGGTGGAGGAGGTGGTCCACCTGGCACTCCTGGTGCTAGAATAAATAATACAAATTAAAAACATATTCTAGTCTTTTTTGTTTTTAATTTACTCACTTGGTGGTGGCGGTGGCGGTGGGGGAGGGGGTGGTGATCCAGCAGATGCTCCAGGCATAGGAGGTGGGGGAGGAGGTGGTGGTATATTGGTATCCAAAGTATTTTCTTCGTTTTCTGGTACATCAGAAGTAGTTTCTTCGTCATCTTCAGTACGTTGAGGTTGTTTGTGATGGTTAGGTAAAGGAGAAGAAGGAGGGTGCTCTGTGCCAGGCACAATAAATCCTCCAGCACCCATATCATGTTGTTCGTTTACATTTAATCCTGGTAATGGTTTAATTGATCCAGACTTTCTATTTGACATTTTCCATTGATCGTTTACAACAATAGGGTTAGCAGCAGAAGAAACGATATTAGCAAGTACAATATCATCATCATCAGATGCCTCTTCAGCAGCGTCCGTCTTTTCACGAAGTTTCTCTTGTAACATGGCAATTGTTTTGTTGGATTGTTGCTGTAATGCACGTAAAGCAAGGTTTTCCATCTTGTAATTTCTACCACCTACAGCAGTTTCTGCCTTGGATTGTCTTAATGTATCTATTTGTGATCGAAGTTCTCTGTTCTCGGCTTCTAAATTAATAGCTTTTTCTCTATCAAGTTCAGCATCTTTTGCAAGCTCCTGTAGACGATCTAGTTCGTCAAATCGAGCTACCATATTATTAACAGAAATACCAAATGCAGAAGCACCAAGTTCACCAGCAGTAATACTGTCTCTACGATCCATTACTATATTTGAAACAATTTCACTAATTGCTTGATGATAATGTGTTCTATATATAAAAAAAAAAGATTGTTATTTATAGCTATCCTGGAATCACATTAATAGATATATACTTTTTATCAGGTTCGCCTTTAATTAATAGCATACTTCTGAAAGTTTGAAGTAAATACTCAACTGCTTCAGGTGCGTCTGCTAAATTTTCAAGAATGAGATCTAAAAGTTCGTTGGGTTGAGAAATATCACTGTATAAAGAAATTTCGTCACCAAATGCTTCATCTAGATCATTTTCAGCTCTTCTACGATATTTTTCCATTTGATCATATAAAACTGAATCATCTAATCTTTCTAGTTTTGAAAAAATACGATCTAATCCAGATGATTTGAATTGACTACGCAAGTAAACCCGATCAGTCACTTCAGTTGGTATATGAGCAAGTGCATTGATTAAACTAATGTTGGATAGCTTTTATAGATATAAAAAAATAAGTATATATATTATGTGTTCAAATGTTAAATTATTCAACTTACTGCATATTCGACTAAATGACTGTTGGGTGGAACATAAACACCTAATTTGTTGAAATCGTCTACAGAACCTGATCTACTAATTTTACGTGTTCCATCCAAAGTATTTTCAAAATTCTTTAACCAAGAATCAAAAATACCGAAATCCTGTCGATGTTTTCTTAGTGCTTCAAAACCTTGCATAACAATTGTATGACCTAGCGGCACATCGCAATGGCACATGAACAATAAAATATCACATATGATCTTTCTAGATTGCCATTGGGGACAAATAATTGAAAATACAAAAGAGTGAATGTATTCTGGATTCATGATTGCTTCACGAGCACCCCACTATTTATAAAAAAAATCATTTAGTTGTGCTTCTTCTTTCAAATACGAGTTTTAATAACTCGACTTACTCTAGCGTTAATCAACACTTTGATACATTTAATCAGACCATATTCTAACTCTAATGCTTGTCCTTTTCTATTTTATAGTATAAAGAAGTTTATAATTTATTTTATCATGCACTTTTTTTTTTTTTTTTTTTTTTTTTTACCTTTCGTTATCAGGTTTCTTATTTAAATAAGATAATCCGGTTGATATAGTACGAAGACCTTTTAAATCTGTAAATCGAATAACCCAACTAAAAAAAAAGAGAGATAAATTAGTTTAAATCAATTAGTTGTGACAACAACAAGGTATTTACTCTACTGGTCGAGTTCTTAAACTCACAGCTAAATTATCTGCCAAGGCTGGTGTAACCGCTCTTAAATCAGCTTCCATGAACTTTCTTATGTAGAATTCAGGTGAGTTCTTATCAGAGGCAGAAGCACCTTCATAAGCAACTGAGGTAGAAGTACCAGGTGATACTGTACTTGTGCTGCTTGATGCTGAAGGTTGAATAGCTTCTGATACACGACGCCCTGCTGGGGCTAAATGACTGCTTCTGTTCGAGTGTCGCTCAACTACTCTTGCAGTGGAATCTCTTGTTGCAGACCACATTTCACCAGCTAAATCAGACAAGACGTTGATCAAAGGTGGTGCATCGTCATCCGCTTCACCAACAGCAGGTGGTCTTCTACCTGATACTGATAATTCTGCTTTACGGTCCTGACAAATCATAGACCACTGTGTTTTGGGGTCAACTGTTTCACTTAGTGCTTTTCGTTTCGTTTCGTCTAAACCTCTTCGAGCCTATATTATAATATATGAGTTTTTTTGTTCAAAAAAAAAGTGTATATATATTATTTTAAATTTTTTACCAGCATTTGGTCAAATAACTCGTGTATTTTATCATCGCTTTCTGGTGGTTCTTCATGTGAGGAATCAAAGGTGCCTTGACTTCTTCTAGAAGAACTATCCATCGAAGAACGAGGAGAAGTCGCTCCGTTATATCCTGATTTTTTCTTCTTGAACGATCCTGAAAAAAAAGACATTAGGAACGAAAAAGAAGAAAGTTGTTAAGATATGTATTAGAAGTTTTTTTTTTTTTTTTTTTTTAAAAAAAAAAAAGAAAAGGGTGTTAAAAAAGAAGGAAACTATATATAAAAAAAACTCTCTTTGTTGAGAAAAAAGGGTTCACAAGAAGGCTCCGCCACACCATGTGATTGGGTTACATGTAATTTCGCACCATTTTGTTCTGATCTATCGGGTGTGTACCTGTTTACTGGGAATGCAATATTTCCAAAATTAAAGAGTTAAATATATTCATAATCCTAGTTGATTAGTAGCCACATATTTTATTTCTGAACTTTACTCTTCATAAAGTAACTGATACACAATTAAATCGTCGTTTTTTATTTATGATAACAATTGTCTTTTACTCGTTTCTAAAAATACTTATTGTACCTAAATCAGTTACCGAAAATCTATCGCTTAAAATAACCAAATAAATAAAACGCCGTTTATTTAGCCCGCTATGATGATGAAAATTTATTGCATCTTTGTGAAAGCAATGGATTCTTAATGCACTCTTAATTACCGTAGGCTTGTACCAAGAATTCGCTATAGATACGAAATTTCTTAAAAAGATGTATATTTAACTATCTCTAAATAGACGAGAAATCATTTATTGAAATATATATGTATATATATTACTTTTACTCTTTCTTGATGATACTAATTGTTAATTCACCTTCATTTTCATTCACTAAATTTTGCAAAATATTGAAACTTGTTTCAAGTACTTGATCTTCGTGTGCTTCAGGTCTTGTCATGATTTCTAAAGTACCAATACATTTACCATAAGAATTTTGCCAAAAATGTACTTTATCTACTGAAATCACATTTGGATTTTGTTGAATCTAATAAAAAATATTCAGCATTAGATATTTTTTTATAAAGGAAATTTTCTCTCTTTACCATGCGGATATGATGATCAATAGTGGAAACAATAGGATCAGGCATAGTTTGTAATAAAACTTTAGCTAATGCAACAGCAGTAGGACCACCCAAGTAAAGCATTAATGCAGATTCTACAAACGCAACAAATTTATCCAAAGTAGAAGAAGTCATATTAAACAAGTAGAGTAAGAATACAACCGAACCTGTCATGACAATTGAAGAAGAGTACTTGTTTCTTTTTAAGCTGTCAATTGGTGTTTCAACATATTCTGCTTGCTTACTTGGGTTTATCACTATAAAGTAGAGAAAGATGTTAATTCAAGAAGACTGAGAGAAAAATAAAGATAAACATACATTTCATTAAATTTTCGTGGTTTTTTAATTTGAAACAAGAAGCAATGGAAGCCCCAATAGAGACCAATAACATGAACAATAAGCCAAATGCGATTGAGCTAATTATAAATTTTAGTCCAGAAATTTTTTAGGGAAAAATTTCTATAATTTGTTTATATACCTCTTTTCATGATGGCTTCCACTATGATGATTTTCTAAAAGTAAATGTTCTAAAGATTCTTTTGTAGTATACATGGTACCAAATAATAAAAAAATAGTATTTGCAAGTGCAAAAACTAATTCAAAACGTTTCACTCTATAAGAATAAAGTTCTTTTTTTAAAAAAAATCTCTCATATTTTAAACTTTTTTTTTTTTTTTTTTTTTTTTTTTTTTTTTTTTTTTACCCGAAAGGACGTTTGGTGCTAGTAATTTTGAAACCGGGTTGAATTGAAAGGACACTTGATACAAAGTTATTTAATGTACCAAATGAATCAAACAATACCAAGTACGAAAATCCAACCACGGCTAAAAAAAAATCGACATTAATTACCTATCTCTCTCTAAATTCATATCCCCCCCCCCTTTTTTTTTTACCTAAAGATTCACGAGAGGCACCTAAATACCATACAATAATACCCGTTGTAAAATGTGCAATAAAACAAGTGAATAATGCCTTTTGACTAGGTAATAATGATTCAAAAATACTCGCATAAGATGGTAAAGGCTGGGTATAAACTTGAGGAAAGTTATTGTGGCTATGTCCACTATGATCGTGGCCGTGATGGTCGTGGTGGCTGTGACCGCTGTGATCGTGATGATTATGTACGCTATGATTGTGTGCACTATGTCCGTATGCGCTATGATCATGATGATTGTGAGCGGTATGATCGTGGTGGCTATGTCCGCTATGGTCGTGGTGGTTAGGTCCGCTATAGTCGTGGTGCGTACTATGATTATGTCCACTATGATCATGTCCACTATGGTCATGTCCACTATGATCATGTCCACTATGATCATGTCCGCTATGGTCATGTCCGTTGTGGTCGTGATGAGAGTGATGATGGTTTTTTTCTTGGTGTGCATGCTTTTCATCTTGAATGACTGGAGCATATGGGTTAGCCATAGGAATCTATACAAGATAAAAAATGAATTTCTTTACTCTAGAAAACGCTTATTATATGTACCTGATCATGAGGCTCGGATTGAACAACAGCAGAAGCAACGACAGGAGAGGCACGAAGATGAATAGGTGCATTGCTTTGAAGGGCTAACCCACTACGAGGCTTATTGACGCCTACTTGTAAAGCATCGATAGATTGTTGATGGTTAATCAATGGTGATTGCGGCCTACGTTTCGTGAACTGTCTTGTTTGGTGCATTTCTATAACGAATAAAAAGAAGACAAGAAGAAAAAAAGGGGGAGAAGAAAGAAAGGACGACGGGGTACAGTTTATACGTTTGTGACGGAGAGTCAATCCAGGTACAAATAACCTCGTTCACCTTTGAATACTCTCCATTGGATGCTTTTTCGGAATTAATTTTCATACACAACAAAACAAAAACCTCACAATACCAGTCGTTAAAACGCTTCAGGGTATCAACTGGTGGATTAAAAAGAATTGAATAGTGGATTCCAATGGTCAATTTGCGATTAACTACTATCATTTTTTATATCTTGACTAACGATCTTTTTATGTTAAAAAAATAAATGTATTACTCATACTGAGCTCTTAGATTTAGATAAACGAACGGCTAATTAGACACAAAGATCTTTTCTTTGGTTGTTCTAATAGATACCGTAATCACTGTATCTACGGAAGTTTACACTTAGCTGATATGTTAAAAAGGGAAAAATAATGAAAAGAAACTAAAAGATAAAATCAACAAAATAGAAGATAAATTGGGCATTCTTCTTGGTAAAAGTCAAACATTTTAATATTTATGTTGTGGTAAATCAAAATTATCATACAGCTACATATACAAAAAAAAAAAAATAGATAATTAGTGCTGCAATTATGACAACCATGATACATAGAAAATTTTTAACGATTGTTCCACCCCGCATCGAGCTCTTTATGTAACATGAATACATATAATGAACATCAATATATCACTTTAATCTCTAACGTACGAATTTGCCAACACCCGGCCTATTTTGGAATGAAAAAAAAGATCAATAAACTGTATCTTTCACTTTTAGTTATTGTATGTATATGTTACTTACCATTATGGGAGTTAACTCTTTCGAATAGTATCTTCGTTACTGTCCAATCCACTCTTACGATTTACGAAGGAGTAGGTATTTTTTCTAAATTTTTCAGTGTTTTATTCACTGAGTCTAGTCGGTTTGAAAAGTGGGAAGAGTTTCCTTATAAACAGGATAGTGGATACTCCTGAAATGCCTATTACTAAGGCTGAGAGGTCATCTCTACACTTTGTTGCCTTTTTGTTTTTCACGAACACACTTTTCTCTTTTTTTACTATATCATGCCAGCAAACTCATTAATGCCTAATTCAATCATTATGTAAAAGAAAAAAATGTAGACCTTTTTACATCGGCCTTCTTTCAAGTGCAAATTCTAGTACTTCTAGTTTAGTAAATACGGGTGTTTTATTATCATCGTGTACACCTAGAAAAATCTCAAAATCTAGCCGTTTTTCAATCGTTGTTGAGCATATAGGTGATGAACTTACAGCAGCTAATAATGATACTAAAAAAGAAATGCTTGCTGTATCAACTAATTCTATTTCGGGGCCACCACTAAACCTTTGTCAACAAGACCATTTACCAAACAAATCTTCAGATTAGAAAAAGTATCTTGAATAATAGAGCCCCTGTTCAACATCTGGTCGACAAACTAGCTGAATCAACTTGTTACCGCTACGAAATGGATGTTGATAACGAAGGAAAACTCAACAAACTATTATTCGCTCATGAGTCTTCCATTGGTTTATTTAACCGCTATTCGACTGTACTTGTCATGGACAGTACATACAAGACCAACAAATTTGGCATGCCCTTGTTGGAAATTGATGGTATGACCAACTCTAATGCCACGTTTTTGTTAGGATGTATTTTCTTGTCCTCAGAGGAACAATCTGCGTATAAATGGGCACTGAGCAAGTGGACAATAATCACTGACGATGAAAAAATTGTTGAATGCTCGATCTGTCTAAAGGTGTTGTTATCAGGCGAGAGATTCGAGAACAACCTTGTCGGCCTAAAATTTTTGGATACTTTAATGATGGAAAGATACTCCGTTCTTTTGGATAAAAAGAAGCAGTTATGTAGCCGGCGGGAAAGGAAAGCGAACAAAGAAAAATTTCGAAGAGTTGATAGCAGTATTAGATGAAGAATTTTGCCGTCAACATGCTTTGTTTGAGCTGAAAGTTGATTTAAAGAACAAAGGGTGCCATGAATTGGCTTTAATATTACCAAGATAAATTACACCAAGTGTTCTTAAGGCGAGAGTAATTGGTTTGATTAAAGCTCCAGATTTTCAAGACATGCTAACTACTCGAAATGACTGTTTTAGAGCAGCAGCAAAAGTAGTTAATTTTTGATGAGCTTAGTATTGAGGGGTAGAGAAAATGTATGCAAGAATAGTCTTTGCAAGCAGTTTTGCCGGACTCACCACTGTAAGTTCGAATTATCTTATTTAAAAATGTATAACTGGCATCTTCTAACGTTTTTGTAGCCTGGCTACTATGGCGATGATGTATCAGATGTTGTTTTTCATCTTTCATTGCAATACTTGCCAAGAGGAAACTTCTGTCAACTCCTTGGGCCGAAGAAGTGAACCAAGAATCTAAGTACTTGATTTTTCGGAATCATACGATAGTCCCCGAAATCGGATATCGGTTAATCCAACAAGATCTCAATGAAATGGGATATGAAGAAGAAAGTAACGGTTTACAAAACAACATCGTATAAAAGATTATGATGATCTATTAGCAATAGCTACAGTTTAACCCATATTAAAATAGACGAAGAAAATTAACTTGAATTTTTTTTTAAAATATTAAAATCTACATAAAATCCGTCCAAATTGTAAAAAGGGGGGGGGTTGTTTAAGCCTTTATGATTTATGCAGCATTTTGATTTATTAATATAACATTCACAAATGAAGACTACAGGTTCAATGGTAAGATGTATTTCATTTGACAATCTGACATATAAAGAATATTATCCAAATCACACTACTTCCAAAAGGTTGAAACATTTTCCATACAGCAGAATATTACAACAAAGCAAATTTTAATACATATACATAATAATCTTACATAAAACAATGCAGCAAGAATACTACAGTAGTATATTTGTTAATTAAAAGACTAAATGCAAATAAACTTAATAATAAAAAAGAATCAATAATGTAAATAAAAATTAATAATGAAAATTATGTTATTTTTTATTCTTTTTATCAATGAAAAGCTATAAAATAACTAATTCGGAGTATGTATGATATTGTAATTGACAATAAAAAAGTTTCCCGCATGAAAAAGCAATGAAAAAAGAGATAGAGGCAGCCAGCAGCAGAAATAATTATTTCTTCTCAAAGATTTTAATTTCTCTCTTTGTCATATTCTAATAAGTGATTTTATGCGCAAAATATAATCATTAACAATTAAAATACATTAAAAAGTTTCCATGTAAGTTAAATGCATATTGAATGTAAAATTCAACCACACATTATTATTTTATTGTTGAAGAGTACCAAACATTTGATTCGAGTTGTCGCCATTTAAAGGCCTCACCTTTCTCACGCCAGCAAAACCTCTTCTATCACCTTTTGTCATCATAATTTTCCAATTTGCTTTCAAGTTCGATAAGACACGTTCAATTTCTTCATTATGGTCTGGAGAAGAAGCTAATAAAGAGGTCATTTGTAACATTTTTGCAGCGGTTGCAGCCGGATTTTGAGAGGAACCAAAGTCGGTAAAGAGTTTATTGAATACATCTATTTTATAATTTTAGCTTCCATGAGTAATGCAAACCTGTATTTTTTATTTTTTTTACCTTCTAATCGTTTTGTTTGTAATAAAATTACATTGTCTCGAAAACTACGTAAGGCCATATTACGAACGTTCCACATCTCTGCTTCATCCGGTGAACGATACCGTACATCGGTTCTTAAAGGCAAGAAGACAGCTTCAAAATAAGGTAAAGCATAGGTAAAGAAAAATGACCATTGTTCAACCAATCGATCAAGTAATTTCTCGTCAGTGACACCAAACATTTTCGCATTGAGTGTAAACATACCATCTCTCAAAAGGGATTCAATGTCTCGATAGAATTTAGGTGTAATCGAATCAGATAAACATCTACGAAGCAATTCGTTCAAGTCCTCTATTGCACCTTGAACACCTTCACCATTAAAGAGTGGTAGGACACGAACGCATAGTGTTTGCCAGGCGTCGCCTTGCATTGTATTGGATACGGAATTCATAGGTGTATGAGTGGGTAAATTTACACTACTAAAACTGTTTTGACGATGGTATTGTTGAAAGTGAGAAGGATTTGTATTAATGGATGGAGCACTACCAGCAGCAGCAGACATGGATTGAAAAGACATGTTGCCAGTATTGTTTGCGAAATAAAAATTGGCTGTATTGAGTGTACTAGAGTTTGGGGAAGTTGGGGAAATAACTTCATCTGCTCTTAGCTGAAATGCAGATTTTTCCATGTCTCTTGTGATTGACTTTGCGTCCAGCGCTGTCAGGGATTTATGTATGGAAGGTGAAGTAATGGGAGAAGTAGGGCGTTGCGGAGGTTGTGAAATGGATCGGTCCAAGCTGGAAGATGAAGCGTGTTGAGATCGCATACTATGTCTTTTAGTCTGACTACCTCCTCCACTTGGTGGTGTTCGCATGGTTAAAGTAGTTGCTGAATGAGATCGAGTTGGGTTTGGTGAAGCTGAAGTAGCAGATGGTACTGGAGGAGGAGGGGGTAAAGGTTTATCTATATTCGCGGTTAGATCTGTACACATGGATAACGAGGAAGAAGAAGTTGAGCTAGGGGACATGGCATGTGTGTCTTCTATAATGTAATTAGGTGATGACATTATCTAGATGAAAAGAAGTATGTATAAGGTAAAAGGAAGAAAAAGAAGGTAAATCAAAAAAGAAGGGACGTGACTTTTTTTATTTATGGTTGCATTAATGGGGGAATGAAATAAAAAAGGAAAGAGATTACATGTCAGAAGCTTCACTTGATGTAGAAGGCATTTTTTCTTTACGTCTACTACTTAATTTTTGCTCATCATCTTCATCAACATCTTCTACTATTGATCTGGCATAAGTAGAAGGAGGTGGGGGTGGAGGTGTAGTCGGAGCAGTAGCAACGGCAGCAGCATCAGAAGAGGAAGTTGGCGGTACTTCTTTTTCTTCTGATGATACACCAGTTGTTGTACAAGAAGTTGAAGCTTCTTCTTTTTGTACTAGTGATGCTTCAGTTGTTGTACAAGAAGTTGAAGCTTTCTCTTTTTGTACTAGTGATTCTTCAGTTGCCGTAGAAGAAGAGGAAGCAGTAGCAGGAATTACACTTAATACTTGACTTAAGGTTTGCATAGATTGAAATATTTGATTTTGTACAGTCTCCAGCACTTTTAATCTTTGTTCAATAGCTTCTTTTGTCACAGTAGATAAAATGTTTAAATCTGCTTCTGATAATTCGGCTGGTAAATGTGTTGAATCAATTGGTCCGTTTAAGGGAACTAATGGAATTAAGCCAGGTATCGCACTAGGTTGGGTAGAAGGTGTGAGTATATTAAAGGAAGATTGTATCGAAGAATTAGGATAAATAGGCCGGTGCTGATGTTGTGGCTGATGTGCTTGTGATTGATAATGATGATGTTGTTGTTGCTGTTGCTGTTGCTGTTGCTGCTGTTGTTGTTGTTGTTGTTGTTGTTGTTGTTGTTGTTGTTGATTTTGCGGTTGATGTTGGTTTTGCTGTTGCTGTTGTTGTTGCTGCTGTTGCTGCTGTTGTTCATTAGGCTGTTGTTGTGGTAATTGATTCACCAATGGTGTAGTTGAACGATTATTGTCTACCAGATAAATCAGTAAAATATCTAGTTAATATAGATCAAAATACTTACTATCTACCAACACGGAGCGACGACAGGTAGGACATGTTTGTTGTCGTTCAAGCCAGCTACGAAGACAATGGAAATGAAAGATGTGTCCACAAGGAAGTATCTTTGGTTGATCTAAATTTTGATCTGATTCGGGTCTGTAAGCAGCTGCTTCTGGATTCTCATCAACATCTTGATTATTATCAATGTCAACTACTTGCATTTCTTCTCTACAGATAATACAAGTACTATCACTTGAACTTGCTAAATCTTCCGCAGTTGCGTTAGGATAAAGTTCGTTCATGTTACGAGTGGCACGACGATAGCGGTATAAATCTCTGCATTTTTGAACAAAGGATCTGAAAGTAACGTAAACATCTCTGATGATATGAAGTGGTAATTGATAATTGAAACAAATGTATAAAAAGAAGACTAAATATGTCACCAACTTGAAAAAATCTGTATTTTTGATTTTTTTTAAGCATGCATTCATTTTAATTTTTTTTTGAAGTTTTTTCGTACCTGTAACAAGATCCAAATAAAATATGTACATTGATTTTCCTTCCCATGTTTGTTCACTTCGCATGTCAATGACATTCAGTATGTATTTACCAATAATAGATAAAATAGAACAAATCAAAATCGTATACTATTTTGGCAAATTGGTGAATAACAAATAGTTGCATAGCTATATACATTTGTAGGATATCTTACCTCAAAACCAAACATAATCATCATATTAGGTCCTTTTGTAAGTGTAACATTAATAGCATGATTGGCTAAAAGAGAATCAATGATTAAAAGAAGAGCCAATAAGTTGACAATACGTATGTGAAAAGTAACGCGATTCGTTGGCGATTGCTCCATCTAATTAGAATGTTAGATTCCTGTGTTAAAAGGTTAAAAGAAAATAAGAGACGTACATATTCAACGCGGTCTTGACATAACCAATGGAATATTTTCAAGAACAATAAAGTAGTAAAAACAACAATAAATTGTAAATCGAATTCTTCTCGAAAGATTGTCATGGCAAGACAAGTTTCTGTTACTGCATACCAAGACCTTTCGTACAAATGCTATAGTAGTCCCTAATAAGTTGAACGTTCTTTGGTTTAGTTGTTTAATAAACTTACTTCTACTTCAATAGCTCTTAATCTACCAAAGAATATCGTTTGTAAAGCTTTACCAAATAAGACCGATATTATTAAGCCCATATTCAATAGAATCTTGAATAAAGTTTTATTAGTTTCTTTCTTTCCTTTTTGTTCATTAAGAAAAGTTTACCATCATACAAGCACTTGACTTGGAAAGATATATAGAAGCAGCATAAAAGTTTGAACGTTGGTGCATTGCAGATAGTACTACACCTATAGCCAGTATAGAAGAGACACAGCCATATAGTACTAGTCTCATGTTCAGTCTTATATGTATATAATGGGAAAAGAAGAAAAAGAAAGTACAGATAAGCGATTTATGGTATATCCTGCTACTGAATTGGTAAGCGGTGTTCAATTACACGCTCATTAGAAAAATCTTGGCCGTAATGAACTTTATTTTGCTAAATACAAGCAAGTATGAAACCTGTCAGCAAATACCTAAGTATATACACATATATATAAATAGACATACCTCTCTATAATGCTGCTCTTACATGTACTTGCAAAGGCTAAACGGTTATAAATACGATTCAATGTATACGAATTAGTTGTAATTGTCACACGAATACTGTATTAGGAGTCACACATCTGTCCTCACCTCGCTGCGTTTATTTATTTATTTTACTTATTTTTCCTTTTCTTTACCTTTTTTATTTTATTTTAAAAAAACCACTTTTTAAAGAAAAAGCATGCCTGATTCTGATGGAAAGTCAAGTAGCAAAGATAAAAAACGAGAAGAAATACTTTCAGCAGCTATTCCACAAATAGTATTGACAGAACCCACTACTACTACTAGCACGACGACGAACATATCGAGTATAGAGTCAGTACGTCAAACGACAACAACACCTTTACCTTTAACCAAAGATTTATTACAACGCAAAAATAAATTAGATAAACTATTAGATCAAAAAGAAAAAAGACAACAAGATTATTTCATAAATAGACCAGTGACAGCAGGATTAGGTATTTCTGTACCAAATGATCGAATATCGAATGAGTTAAGGTCACGACGTACCAGTGGGTCTCGGATATCAACAAGTAACCGAAGTGAGGCCGAAAAGATGCATCAGCAACAGAATAGTGAATGGAGTTATGAGTTAGATTTAGTGAAATCAAGCATATCAGGATCATCTTCAAAACATATGCATAGAAAAAAATCAACAACTTCAGTGAGTGGATCATCGAATAGAAATACTGTCTCAATGAGAGCATATAGTGCAAATCATAGATACATGGATAAGAATAATAACGATAAGTTTAATCAAGTATTTACGAGACCAGATCAAGATTTATCACAACATGGACACCAAACAAAATTTGATTTAATTTATGAAGCAGTGAAAAGAGTAGTGAACTCACGGCAACCGGAATCAAAAGAACTGTCAGAAGCAGAACACTTTGAATTTACAACATTGCATAGCCATGATGATGGAGATGAAAATGTAGAGTCCATCAAACATTCACAATTATTAGATAGAATTCAATCATCACCTAAAAACCATCAACAACAATATCAGCATCATCGTCATAGTAACAGGTTTTCATGGTTATCGATGAATACAAGCGTGTATGACGAAAAGTCTATAGATTATGATGATTCTATATTAGATAAAAAGTTATCATTGATTGAACCTATACCGCCAATAGTACCACCTATATCATCAAAACCTATAAGAAATTGCACTAATTCAATTGAATCCATTACGTTACCTAATCCATTACAAGGTAATTCAGTTTATTTGTTTTCACCAACAAATCCAATTCGTATCTCCGTTTGGAAGTTTATCCGAAAAAGGTAAATAGATTTAAATTTAGACAATTTAAAAAAAAAGGCTAATATTGAAAAAGATACGTGGAGACGGTTTTATTTTTTTTAATGATATTTCATTGGTTTCTATTAGCATGTGTTCCAATTACATCAAATGAACAAAAAACAGGATTTGGTGGACAGTGGACTCATTATCCTATCTTGGGAATACAGTGTGTTTATACAATAGATGTTGTGTTTAAAGTCATTGCATATGGGTTGGTGATACCACCACCAAAGGATAATAGGTACCATCGTGCCTATTTAAACAGTTTTGGAAATGTGATGGATATGATATCTATGGTTTCGTATTGGATTGATTTTGGTTTTATGATGTATAGATACCCTTATATCTCTTTGTTTAAGGCATTGGGAGCACTTCGACCATTACGATTGTTATCTGTTTTACCAGGCACAGCAGTTATTCTGAAATCACTGGAAACCAGTTGGGACATCTTGCTGGCTGTCTCTGGTTTAATCTTTTTCTTTTTATTATTGTTTGCGCTTATCGGTTTAATATCATTTCAAGGAATCTTTTCAAGAAGATGCTTTTATACTACCACTGATAATACACGTAAAAAAGAAAAACAAATTAATCACATTATGTATGTATCGTTATTTATTTGTTTGTATTTGTTTAAATTATTATTTTAGTGCAATTGGTAGAACCGGCAAGATATTGTTCTGGATATATGAATGACACTACAATTGTAGGCGCGTATAATGTATTGACAGGTGCAAATAGTTACCCTGGATACGAAGGATATATATGTATACCAGGACAAATTTGTATGGAAAATGCAATAGAAAATCCGCAAAATGGATATGTCAATTATGATAATATCTTTTTTGCATTTCTCAGTGTTTATACTTCAGTCTCATTGGAACTATGGACAAATCTCATGTATCAGACTCAAGATGCAGATTCTTCTGTTGCTGCGTTATATTATTGTTTAGGTGTTTATATTATTGCGTTTATTTTAACTTTTTTATTGTTTGGTAAGGTAAAAAGAAAAAAAAGAATTACAAAAAAAACTAGGAATCTTAATTTAATTTAATTTAATTTTTAATATTTTTATTCAGCCGTAATCACATCTGCTTTTGCAAGAGTACGAGCAGTAAGTTCAGTGAGTGCTTTCACAGCAAAGAAAAAGGGATACCCAGTTTTACGTGATGCAGAAGGATTATTCGATGATGAAGCCATGTGGATGTTTGATAATCCACCAGACGAACTAGGTAAAGGTATGACGCGACTCAAATTACGTTGGTGGGTTGTTCGCCTTGTAAAGAGTCGAACCTTCTTTTATTTGGGTGGGGTTCTTGTTTTATTTGATTTGATATTCATGTGTCTAAGATCATTTCACGCCAGTGTGGAGAGATTGGAACTTGTGGATAATGCAGAGACTGCATTTACATTTCTTTTTGTACTGGAGATTATATTGAGAATGGTGGGCACCGCTACTTGGATGAGCTTTTGGGCTGCGAAACGTAATTTGTTTGATTTGTTTCTAGTGATTAGTACATGTGTGATTCAATTGCCGATGATTCAAGATGCCTGGGTGTACAAGTACCTGACTATTTTTCAAATATTGAGGTTCTATCGATTGTTTATTTGTATACCACGCGTGCGTCGTCTTTTGGTAAATTTGTGTGTTTCTGTTTGTTTGTCTTTATGTATTTACTCACACTTTCTTTTTATTATAGTCAGCTGCTTTAGGTACGGGGGAAAGTGTCATTTATGTTATGGTATTTCTTATTTTGGCTACAGCATTATGTGCAGTTGTCTTTATGCAAATGTTTGGTGGAGACTATGGGCGAATTATCGATTTGGAAGAACCTGCGAATCGATTTGATACATTTTGGCAATCATTTGTATCGCTCATTGTGGTTTATACAAGTGAAACATGGACAGCGATTTTATATAATGCCATGGCAAGTCAAACAGGGCAAGGGTCGATTTATGCATCCGCGGCATTATCTTTTTATTTCGCGTTTGGAAGATACATCATGTCTGGTCTTTATATTGCAGTTGTATTGGAGAACTTCGAGTTGAGTGATGAGTATATTCGACACTATCAAATCAAGGATTTCATTCATAGGCATCGATTTAAAGATAAAGACCGAACAGAGACTATTTTGTTAAAGTTATTTCGACCGTTTTATTATTTAAATGAAAGGAAACGTGTACAGATATCGAAATTACCTACTAATTTGACTGCACCATTAACTCAGTCTGATTTGAACGAGTTATTGACAGATACACCAAAAATAAAAGGTATAAAACCTGAACCAAAGAAGAAAATAATAAGGGCTCCTACTTGGTTTGAAAAGAAAGCAAGTTCCATTGGTATTCGTATTCGTCAAAAGCTTCCGTTCCTTCAAAAACAAACCAAGATACAATCTTCACCTATTAATTTATTTATGCAAGAAGCAGACGAAGGTCCAGAGGATTATGATGTAATTGCTGATGAAGAAAATCGAGAAGCTATCAAAGAAAGTGCACCTATTGTTTATTCGTTATTCATGTTTTCAGATAGAAGTAGAGTTCGATATTGGTGCAAGAAATTAGTTGGATCAAGTGAGAATGGACAGGCAGAAAGTCATAATATGTTTAATTGGATTGTGATGGCGTGCGTATTTGTTAGTATCTTGATGGTTATTTTAGATGAACCCTCTACAAGACTTATTCGAAAGGATACTTCAGAACAAGATGTCTATGATAGAATTGAATTGGGTCTTAGTATAGTATTCTTGGTAGAATTAGCTATTCGAATTATTGCGGATGGGTTTCTTTTGACGCCAAATGCGTACATGCGTAATCATTGGAATCAGTTGGACATTTGTGTTATTTTACTGAACATTGTTACAATTTTTTTAAAGTCGGATGAATCTCCTCGTGGTCTGAGTACTTTCCGTAGTTTACGTATCCTAAGGTTAATTCGATACTTTAATAGTGTTAGAGATATCTTTGTTTCCCTTTTTTATGCTTTCCCATTAATGCTGGATGCACTTGTGTTTACCTTTTTGGTATTAATTCCGTTTGCCGTATATGGTGTGAATATATTTGGTGGACTGATGTGGTTATGTAATGATGATACAATACTCACAAGAGCTGAATGTATAGGAGAGTTCAATAATAATATCAGTAGCGATGCAAACATTACAGTTAATATATGGATCCCGCGTGTGTGGCAAAACCCACAAAATGGATTTTATTCATTTGATACTTTTCCTGCAGCTTTACAACATTTGTTTTCTTTGACGTCTACTGAGGGCTGGGTAGATACAATGTTTAGCGCAATGAGTACACCTGATGAACCTGACTATCAACCAGAACTCAGTTGGGGTTCAAAAGCAGTATACCATAGTATCTTTTATATTGTGTTTATGATTATTTCACAAGGTACAATGCAGTTATTTGTAGGTGTTATCATTGAAAAATTCAAAGAACGAAGAGGAATTACAACACTGACTACAACGCAACGACAATACTGTGATTTACAACGATTATTGGCGAATGTGAAGCCTACAATTAAAGTCTTTCGACCAGAATCAAAAGTTAGACGGTTTTGTCATGACATTATAATTGAAAAGCATGGTAAATTTAATAGGCTGATGATGTTTATTATTGGTTTGAATATTATTACCATTGCTAGTGAATTTAAAAACGAACCCAACTGGTTGAATCTTGCGCAAGGTATATACATAATTTGTTGTATGCATGAACATGTTTCTCACATAATTTCTTCTTTTTTACATACAGATTATTCTTATTTGGTATTTACTGTGATTTATGTCATTGAATGTATCATTAAGCTGTTAGGATTAGGTTGGAAAAAAGTAAGAAAAACATATATTATATTTTAAATTATGTAATTATTTATATTAATATTGTAAATAGTGGATTCGAAGTAAATGGAATTGGTTTGATTGCTTGATAGCTATTAGTGCTTTATTTCTTTTGATTCTTCGATTTGCTTTACCTGATTTATGGACTCTAAGAGTAGAAAGATATTGTCTGGTTTTAGCTGCGTTTCGTTTAGGCGAAGGTATCGATTTTCTACAAACACTTTATCATACCATTGCGTAAGTTCGATTTTTTTTTTTGTTAAAATTGCGGGACACATTTTTTTAACATCAATACAGAAAATCAATGCCCTCTATTATCCAAGTGTCTGCAGTATTCATGGTAACCATGTGTCTGTTTGCCATGTTATTTATGGAGTTCTTTGGGCTAACAAAGTACGGTATTTACGGTTCTGCGCACTCAAATTTTAGGGATTATGGCAATGCGTTATTGCTGCTGGTACGAGCAACTACAGGCGAAGCATGGAATGCGATTATCACAGATTATACTGTTCAGTATCCTAATTGTAATTCCTCTTCAAATTACTTACAAGACGATTGTGGGTCACCCTTTTGGGCGTATTTTTTGTTTGATGTATTTTATATTATTTGTACGCATATTTTTTTGAACCTGTTTACTGCAGTAAGTTGAAAATTGTAAACATGTGTATACTTGTATAAACTAATCTCTTTTGTTTTTATAGGTTATTATCAGTAACTTTGAATATACTTATGAAACTAGAACACGGTTTACAAATATTACAAAAGCAGATCTCCGCATGTAAGTTTTTTTTTTCAAGATATTTTTGGTAAAGGACATATTAACTCATTTATATATACAGGTTTAAACAAGCATGGGCAGATATTGATATCAATGGCACAGGATACATTCAAAAAGAAAACCTGGCTGAATTACTTCGAAAGTTGACCGGACGATTTCAATTTAGAATCTATGATGATTCTTTGTCTGTTTCGAATATTAAGAACTGTAGTGTCAAGTTAAAGAGTGATGCTAAACCTATACCCAATCATAGCAATCATGTTTGTTATCGTCCTGAAGACTATGAAATTGATCTCAAGGGTCTTAATAATTGTTTAAGCAAAATGGACTGTGATGATGTAAGAAAAAGAAGATCCGAATATAATATCTATTTCAAGGTAGCAAATAGCACTTTATTCAAACTACAATGTCAATCTCTAATATTATATAAATGCATACATAGGAAATTTTGAGATCGGAAACATCAAAAGGCATACCGTTTGCTAGCGTATTAACAATCATTTCTTATCGTTTTATCAATGTATCTACTTCTTTAACGTAAGCCCACTTTTGTAATTACCAACTTTCTCCTCGCTTTCGTTAATACTTTTTTTTATGAGATTTTAGGCTAGATCCATTGATTGAACGTTTAGAAAAAATGGAACAATTGACTCAAGAATACCATTTAGAAAAAGCAGCTGGATTCTTTATTGCACAGATTAAAAAGCGGCGATTTATACGTCAATTATGGAAAAAGCGAGATGAAGACGAAGTAAAGAAATTAGGGGTTACTAGCTCAAGTCACTTTGAATTTGGATCACCTACATCTACTACAACAGAGAGTCCAATCACCTTCTTACGTGATAGACGAAATAAAAAGGTTTCTGCGAACGTGCCTCGAATTGTAATTGATAATGTAGCAGCTATAACATCTCAGTCGTCACCTACACCAAGTGGTAATAGTTTACCTCCTGTATCACCCATGTCGAATTTCTCAATGGATAATCAGTATGATCCGTATTATTCTGGCGGAGGTCATTCTCTAAGTGTTGCACCGGGAACATCTAGTATACCTTCTTCACCTAATACAGAATTTGATGGCTCTAGTAGATTAGGAGGTTTATCACCTTATTCTCCTTTACCGAATTTGAGTCCTGGCTCTAGACAGAACTGGTTATTAATTGATGGCAATGTAGATATGCCTACTGATATTTCTGAAAGTTTGATGGATTCAATGAACCACAGTATGTGGTCAGGTAAGATGATAGATTTACTTTCTTTTAGATACAAGTTACTAACGACATCTTTTTTTTTTGTCTAGATATGTTGAGAGACGAAATAAACCAATAGGTTATAAAACAAACTACAATATACCCGCATACACACACACACAAACACACACATATTTTTCATTTTTTTATCTGTTATTTATATTTAAATCTAGTGTAAATAATAATAAAAATTCATAGCTTTTATCTATTTTAAGAAACTTGTAAGATGCTTGTATAATGTGAAATGCATACACTATACGAATAAGGTTTCCCATCTGTTTTTTTTTTGTTGTTATACCACAGATTCGTATTTTAATTATTGAAAGGTTTATCCACTTTTATAAAAATAGCAGCACAACTAAGTTCGTCACACAATATGGTTTTCTTTCAATTGATTTACAAGATGTATCAGAACAAGTACAGTATTTTCTGGAACCTAAAAGTGAAATATACCCACTTACACTTCCCAATATGTTTAGGGTCTTTTTTACAGCTCTTGTTTCTTCTGGAAGTTTTCTTGTATTTCCTTTTGATTTTTATGTTTTTATGTTGTGACCAGGGAAAATACACAAAGAAGAGTCGGGAAGGAAAAGATTATGAAGGATACGGTGTTCTAAATGTTAAAAACCTCGAGCCTCTAGCTTTATGCTGTACAACGTGTAACGTTCGCACACAGTTTTTGAATAAATTTCCTGCACCTGGTTTTACAGAAAAAGAACGGAGCCCAAATGGTTTTAAAAAAAAAGGTTATTATTAATAATAAATGCTTTTATGAATATTTTAATTTGAAAACAAAAGTTAAAAGGGGGTTATTTTTATTTTTTTTTTACATATGTATAATTAAAATGACTTGGAGTATAATCTAATTCATTTCAAGGGGAGTGAGGTAAAATAAGCCTTTGACTATTTAGATAGGAAGATTTGATGATGGTACACTTTTTTCTTTTTAAAAAAAATAAAGAGTTTGTTTACTTGGTTTCACTGTGCTTCTTTTCCAAAGCTTCGAGATCCTTCTTGAGAGCAGCGGTATCCTTTTCTTGCTTGTGCAAGGCTTCACGGAGAAGCTTGAGCTTTTCAGCATCCTTAAAGAAAAGAAAAAGAATTTGTTAAAATCTTTTTTTTCCTCGTGTTATTTTTTCCCCACTCTTTTATATATGTATATATTAATAACTTACTTGAGCACGGGCATATTGGTTTTCAATAGCCTTTTCCTTTTGGCCGAAAGAACCAGAAGCAGCAGTGGCACCTTCACTACCAGTTTGATAAGAAGTGAAACGCTTGGCTAAACGAAGGTTGGCCATACGGGAAGTAGGAACAGATACGCGTTGAACAGACTTGGAGAACATTTTTATTTTTAATATATTATTTGAATAATGAAAAGAAAAACAGAATAAAGCGAAAAAAAATTTCCTGCCTTTATCTGAAAAAAAAATCATAGGATGACGCCAGTCAGTCCACTTTTTTTTTTTTTTTTTTTTTTGAAACTAGATTTGCAGTTTGTTACACAGTTAATATTTAAGGTGACATTTGCATATGCATTTATTCTTTTAAGGCTTGCAATAGGTCCCCTCTTTTTCAGCTTATTTCCGTGAATGGCGTGCTTTTTTTTTTCTCAAGGTTATTTCATATATTTTGACAGATTTGTTACTTCTTCTAATGATATAGATTCAGCATAAAAAATAAAAAATAAAAACTGAGTCGCTTTTAAAACTCATGAATTAAGAAAGTAATATTTACACTTTATGATGTCATTTTTATGCCCCATACATGAACCATTTTTAACTTTTAAAATAACTTTGTAATAATATCGAACACAAAATAACGCGTTTTATCTATTAAATTTCTTTCCGTTATTGATATTATCCCTTCAATTAAATATTTTCTATACAAATAAAAGTATGATACGGAATTTTTTGATATTTACTTTTGAAAAGTTGACGTACACATCTCTATCACTACGTAATTATGTAGGACAGGGCTTGGCTGGGATTTATAATATTAGTGGGGGTCCAACTTATCACTCTTCACACTTTGGTTTATATTAAGAAACAAACTCAGTTTCATTGATCACCCATTCTTAATCTTAAGTAAAAAGAAGTATAAATATATATATATATTTTTGTGGGTTAAATCGGAAGAAGAGACACATTTTCTAATTCCTATTTACTTTTGTTTTCCCCCATTGAACTCTCGTGAGAAATTTATCAGGTAGCTGGCTGTTTATTTATTGAGTCTTGTTTAGCTCTAAAAATATATACGTATATTCATTGTAGGACTGAAAGGAATAGTTAAACGTTCAACAAGTACAACGTTAATAGTTAGATGTGTTAGTTATAAAAATCCCAAAAGTTTAAAAAGAAAGTTTATTCAAAACTATTGTTAATTTCCCCGGATAGAACCCTTTTTTTTTAAAAAAAAAAACTGTTCCGTTCTTGGACATCATCCCATTAATTTTCTCTGTTGTCTGTTCGCATATTGTGATGCCGACTATCCCCGCTGTCAACAGCAACACATCACATCATATTAATTCGTTGCTATAGCGATACTTTTTTTTTTTTTTGTTTATTGCAAGTATTGTATGTTTTTGAGTTTTTATTAAATTATGGGTTATGAAATGAGTGATAAGGGGGTAATGTAACACCAAGTTGCTTACGGAATTCATCTAAAGGCGTATGGAAATGATCCTCAAAATAAACATTCATAAGTGGAGTACATGAGGCACCACATTGAAGAGCCCAAGGAACATAATCAGTATAGAGACGTCTACGTTCTGACCAATTCATTCTTAAAGGACCAAAAACGGAGGCCAACATAGTCATAGGTAAACCAGTTTGAGCCCATTCAAACCATTTCAACGCAATTTCTTCTTCTACAGTAACACCTAATGCAGTCAAAGTATGAAAGAAATCGTGAATTTCGCGATATCTTTTCATCACATACGCTAATTCTTCATCGTCTACAAACTTTACGTCGCATCGCGTGTCGGGTGTAACGCCTTGCTCTTCCAACCAACTAGTATATACTTGACCAAAAGTGCCTGGAGCACAGGTTCGTTTTAATTTATCGAAATCTATTGTTCGTGTATTAATTATGGGTCTTTCGCGTAAAATACGACGTCCAACACTAGATTCTAACATTTGATCACGCATACGTGCTAAAAATATTCTTCCAGTTGTTTCTCCTAAAGTAGCCACCATATCTTTTTTTTTTTTTAGGGGAAAAAAGGTTTAATTTTAAATACATTTGAAAAATATTATACGTAATATTACCTCCGCGTAATGGATCATTTAGTGCTGTAACGGCAGAAGCAGCTGTCAAAACTGTTCTTTCGATATTGGAAATAGGAACATGTGTCTCATAGAGTTTTTTACCAGGAGTTCTATGTTCTATGATAAAGGGACAAGCGTCGTTTTTTAGCTTCCTCTCTCTTCACTACCCCCAGAACAAAAATTAAGCCAGTAAATAAAAAGTTTACCTTCGTCACATAAACTTAAAGAGGTCAAAGAGCGTGAAAAGACTCGAGCGTTTGAAGTTTGAAGAAGTTGTCTACCAAGTAATGTTAAGGGACGAGATCGCTGCATAATATAAAGTATGGACAATGAAGAAGTAAACAGACAAAAACAAGTATTCCAGTTGAGAAGCAATTGTTTGTAATCAAACCAGTCACGGTACGCTCATTATTGTCTTCTGCGGCGCGCGTTTTATAAAGTATTCAAATAGTTTTCTTCTTATTTATTATTATCCTTTTTTAAGACTATTATTATGAGTACACCACCTACAACAACAACGACAACAACAACAGTGGCAACAGCAGGGTCTTCTACGCCTAGAAAAAGAATGGTTCGCCGTAAAAAGAAGTTACTTACACCTAAACAAAAGCTCATCAAGGAGAGTGCAGAACAACGATTCAAAATTGAAAAACTTGTGTTTGTTTGGCAAGAAAAGCTTTTTTCACAGGCCAGAAATTCAGCACCTACTTTACAACGAGCAGCAACATACTTGCAGCCTAAGACTTATGAAGAAGTTGTTGAAGAAAGAGTTGTACAATTGTGGTGTGGGTATCCTTTATGTGATAATACACCAAAGACAGAAGAGTTACAAAAATACAAGATCTCGTTGTCGCAACGTAAAGTATACGATCAAACGGAATTAGCAAATTATTGTTCGGAAGGGTGTTATCATAAGTCAAAGTATTATAATATGCAACTTTCTGAAGAACCTGTTTGGTTTCGTGATTTGAATGCTATACCAAATACACATATTATTTTAGTTGAAGAGGATTTCAAGTAAGTCAAGGGGGTTAAGGCTATAAAAGAAGTGTATGTGTATCTAAACTAATTCGTTTTCTTTTCTTTTTTTTTTCTTGTATGATAGAACTGCAATTAAACAAGAGAAAAAGAAAACATTGCTGTCAAAATCAAATGATGATATCCGACAAGATTATGTACATCATTTGTTAGCTAATGTACCAAAGGATACACAGAGTAAATACAAGATTATTGAAAAAACCACAGTCGCACCACCATCAACTACTACTAATAATAGTGGTATTTATGACTCTATTGAAGGGTATCGAATTGAAATTAAAAAAGACGGCAAATCACCCTCTACTATCATATTAAAAAAGAAAAAGGAAGAGGAAATTAAAAAGGAACAAGAAGCTAAGAAGAAGAAGGAAGAAGAAGAAAAAATGGCAGAAGAAAACTTAGAAGATGATCCTGATGCTCTTTTTGAAACAATGATGATGTTGAAAGAAATGAATATGGACAAAGATCAAACTATAAGCCCCGCTACAACAAAAAATGAGCCGACCGTAGAAAAGAAGACAGAAGAAAAGAAGGCAGAAGAAATGAAGACCGAGGAAAATAAGCCAGTCATAGAAAAGAAGGCCGAAGAAAAGAAGGTTGCTATTGCAGAGAATAAAATAGAGGTTCCGCCCGCGAGCACACGAAAAGAAGAAAAGAGACCGGCAACTAAAAAAGGGAATACAGCGGAAGGGTCGTCAGCTAAAACAAAGGAGGATGACACCAACATCATTAAGGTTAGCTCCCAAAAAGTCAAGAAACCTATTAAAAAGAAGAAAAGCACTGTACCCGAATTATCACTTTTTGGCACGATTTGGACTATTCTTGACCATCTGACAACAAAGGCCACCCGTGCTTACTTGAACGAATTACAAAATAACCACCGTCGTATTGACGTTGCCGTCTTATTAGACAATGAACTGATGGATGATTCCAATTACTTGAGAGGTCAAATTTTGAGTGAACGTATACTTGACACGTAAGTTTCACAGGCAGAAGATATGATGCAATTCCTTTTATACTAACCTGTTTTTGTTAGATATGGACTTATTCGGACACAACTTGATATTAGCGAGAATATGGAAGACGACATTGTAAATGTAATTAAAACATTCAAGCTTTCTGATGCTTCTATGGTCGCTCTAAACCCTGCTCAATGTTACATGATATCTCTAGTTCTGGTAAAGACTTTAGCGGATATTTTAGTAGAAGGCTCTAGCTGGAAAGACCAGTTTGAAGCTTGTTGCAAAACCATCGATCAATCTACCGACACGGTTGATGCATGTGTTCGTGTATTAAAAGTTGCTAGTGTATAAGAAACTAATAAAACAATTTATCCTAGTTTAGGGTTTATCAAAAAATATTATCCCATGCATATTACGATTTAAAAAAATTTAATAGGTCCAAACCATCTACTAGTGTTTTTTCTAGCGACATTTTTTTTTTACTTTGTAATGGTTTAAGCCCAACGTTAGCATGCGTGATCTTTTTTTTTTTTTTTTTTTTTTTTTTTTTTTTTTTTTTTTTTTTTTTTTTTTTTTTTTTGCATAACTATATATTTCTTAAAAAAAACTAAAGGTATTGTAATGATCGAACGTATTTTTCCAATAGTAAGTATACTAGCTCAGTTGCTAGTTTATTAAGTAGATAACTCTTAAAAAAAAATTAAAACAAAGTTACAGAAGCGTCTAGCTACTGTGTGCATCTACTAGTATTTTTCCCATTGGATGACTTGAAAAAAAAAATAGTGTTTTACTTGCCTGAATATATCTAGATTGTGTAATATGATAATATACTCATTAGAAAAATAGTTTGTCACTCAAGATGAGGGGTTCCTGCATCAATAAAACGCGTATTCCGATCTAACCATTACAGCAAATAAAGTTTCTCCCAAGAAATTTTATTAGAATTTGAATTGTTCTTTATTATGTATTGACTTCGTGGGGAATAATATATATTCTGAAATGCACATAGACTGTATTAAATAAAAATACTGTAGTAGTTGCCCTTTTTCTTCTAGCTGCATGAATTTTTTATAGCAAAAAGTTGATATTTTTTTTCGAAAAAAAAAAAAAAAAAAAAAAAGTCCCTAAAAAGTTTGAAAAAGACTCCTCCTATTGCCTATTGATTTAAAATAACAAATGAATCATTGATATTTTAACTGGACGATTAGCTTTAATTGCTCCAGGGAGATGAATAGAAGATATACTTTTTTTGAAACGTTTAATTTTTTTTTTTTTTTTGAAAAAAAAACAAAAAAAAACAAAACAAATTAGCATTAATATGGATTTCATAAATATACTCATCTGCACTATTTAATAACAAAGTTTATACTATTTCTTCAAAATGTATAGTTGGACTATGCTTGTTACGTATATTCTCATTAGATAACATATTATACTCGAATTGATATAAATTTCACGAAAAAAATCGATTGCATGAAAAATAAAAATTCTGAAAAAGATGAATAAAGAAACATTAACTAAACAGCATACAATGTAATGAGAAGGTCGAATATCCTCTGTTTGCATACAATCGATCGTCTGCAGTACTTTTACGTCATTTTCTACACAGTGGGTGGTGATACTACCAGAACTACTCCGCTATGTACCTCTTCCGCAATTATAGTTGCTCACGACTTGAAATCAATTTTCATAACAAATCCATCTATTCAATCTTCAATAGAAAAGAAAATAACTTTTATATCAATGTGAATAAACTAAGTCTTATTTTTTTTGCGAAAGGGAGACAGTAATTATTCGATAATTAGTAGTAAGAAAAGATTAAGATTGTTGTGCGGCTGTGGGTTGTATTAAGTCCGAGCATGCAAAGGAGTTGAACGCGTTGACATGTAAACTTTCCAAAAATATCATAATAATTGTCTATGTTATAGTCAATTGTCCGTCGTAAATAAGTGTTGGAGTGATAGAAAAATAATTTTTGTTTTCGGTAATGATTATTTAGCGAAAGAAGAAGAAAAAGAATCTTAAAGAATATAATACGATCACTTTTTGACAAGTATAAAAAAGCTTTTAACTCTATTCAGAGCGTACATATCGTCATCACCATCATCATCATTTATTTTTGAGTAATGAAAATTAACGCTAAATAATAAATTCAAATCGAAGCCTCCTCTTTTGTGGGTAATGACGAAATTTACCAGCTTTTTTTTTTTTTCACAGCCAAGTTTAGTATATTTTTGGCTAAATAAAAAAAATACACGAGTAATCATGTCGAAAACAAAATAACAATGCTTGTAATGATGGCGAAAACAAAAACAAATCTATGGGAAGATCTGATACATCTTGTTTTTTTTAAGTAATACAGTGCGATAATAATAATGTCATAATGCTCAATTGTAAATTATCAATTATAAAAAAAAAATAGGCCTTTCTCAGGTTCTATTTTCTCTTGTATTTTATCATTGCGTATAATATGTTTATCAGAATGATAAAAAGTACGAATTAAGTCTGTACATGTACATTGCAGATACAAATTACGAAGTGAAATATTTATTTTAAATTTAAACATGTGTTATACCGATTTTAGGGCGTTATATGTACTGTAAGTTACATAAAGTTGATAAAGTAACTGATGATCACTGATCATAAATTGGGGGGTGGGGTACAAAAAAAAACGTCAATTTTTGATCTACTAAAATAAAGTATATGACAAGCGTACATGATGTCATATGGAAATGATAAGCATTTTTTCTTTTTTTTTAATATAAGTAAAAAGGTTAGTAATACAGTATGTATAGAGGATATTTGCAATAGAAACGATAAAAAGAAGAAGAAGAGAGAGAGTATTTTTGTGTATCATTAAAAGAATCGTTTAAATAAGCTATTGAAACCGGAATCCTTCATTTTCCACCCTTCGACTTGATCTGTTAAAGCTGTTTCATCTTTTCTCTTTTGATCCACCGCCTGCAATGGAATCGCCGGCTAAAAAAGACAATGAAGGTTGATAAAAAATTATACATGGAAAATTATACAATGCGTAAAAAAAAGGGCAGCATATTCGTTTATATGCGATTTCTTTTAATGCGCATTGTCATTGCTTTACCTTACCAGAATCTTCTTCTACCTCATCCTGTTCAGTATATTCTTCTGGTCTCATTCTTAACCATTGCATTTTGGGGCCAGAGCGCGAGCTTTCATTGACTCTAAATCCAAAAATACGAGGCTGGTAAATATGTGGTTTAGGTTTTGCGAATAAATCTGTATAAGTTTCAAACATCAAGTGAGCGTATGTAGTACCGAAATGAGACCCTATATTTGTGTTTGTTCAAGCAAGTTAATACTTAATATCACTCATAAGATTTCGCTTAAATTACCATCAATGGTTTGAAACATAGGGTTTGGTGGGCAATATAAATCCATACAAGAAGGACAATACAATCTTACGCTTTCTTTTTGAGCTTCATCATATCGACCACAGGGAATTACTGGGCACTTATAGCAGTAAACACGAGGGCATACACCAAACTGTTCATTTGTAAAACGTTCAGCCATGGTTCTTAATCCATTACGAGTAACGAGATAGCGCTGATGAATTAAACCATATAACATTGCAGCGTATGGTTCGACAATATTAGGATCTACCCAGCCTATCTGACGTGGTTGGCGTGGTGTTTCTTTCCAGAATCCATCGTCCTCTTCCTCTTCTTCTTGACCGTTATTTTCTTGACTTTCCTTCTCGTCAGCTTGCTCATCTTCCGAGATTTCTTCAGATTCGATATCTAGGATCATTTCTAGTGCCTCATTATAAAAAGGAACTAGTGCCGATAAACCTGTTAAATTAAACTCATCTTCAATGAAATCTTCAGGTATCTCAAGATAAAATTCATGACCTGAAAGTGAGCAAAACCAACTAATCCAACTTTGAAGTTCCCCATCTGAATTAGATTGGGAATCATCATTATCTATTGTTTTTTATTATCAATATTAAGAAATTTTCTAGTTGTTGCTGTTTTTGTTGTTATTATTTGGGTTTACCATCATATTCTAAATCGACATTTTCAGCTCGTGTTGTGTTAAATATTCTATCCATCAAAACTTTTATGACTTCAAGGCCTTTTTTATTTTATTTAAATAGTGATGAGGGTAAACCAAAAGAAAAATAGTGGGTTACGATTAATTGAATAAGGTTTCCCTGGCTACTATTGGTGGAATACAATAACGCCCTCCCTCACTATTTTTTTTTGTTGTTGTTATTGTTAAGAGTTTTTCTTTTTAAACTTTTTTGTAAGCAGACAAAATGCCAAGAGGAAGAAAAGCCATAAAGGTAGAAGAAACCACAATCTCGCTAGAGCCTGTCTCTAGTGTTGAAAGCAGTTGCCAAACCGAAGAATGGACTGACGATCGTATGATAAAGTATCGAAAAATGAAACGCAAGCTAATGGAGTTGATTGCAGTAAATATTGTCCTCTCTAAATACAATATATTTTTTTTAAATAATAATAAAAACGCGTCGTTTTCAATTTTATTGTATAGAAAAAGAGTGAATATCAAGCTACTTTAGATAAGGCAAATCGTAGGATACAAACTTTGGAAAAAAAGAATAGGTAAATCATTATACAGATCATTTAGTTTTTACGTGTTTTTTTTCTTATTTCAAATTGTAAAATAGACAACATTTGCAGCAACAAAAGAGAACTGCAGCAAAAAAGTCGGATGATATGGATATCAGTCCCAATGAAGAAGAAGTAGATGAGCTAAATGGTGCACTGGATGAAGAAGAAGAAGAAGAAGAAGACGAAGATGAGGAGGAAGATCAATTGGATGAAGATGATGAGACAAGTAATATGGATATATAACACTGTTATTATTTTATGAAATTAACATTTGAGTATTAATATAGTTTCAACTCCTAAAAGGCAGCGCCTCTCAAGAAGAAAACGTGTGATGATACCAAGAGACGAAAATGGTAATATAGTGTTACCATTTCAGATAGCCTCTTTAAATGTCCTTCATCTCGGAGCGATTGACTCTGAAAGACCACAATTCCATAATGAAAGATATATTTTTCCTATAGGATACACAGTTGAAAGAACATATATGAGTATGATTGACCCAAATAATCAAACAACATACACATGTAAAGTCGAAGACGGTCAAGAAGGGCCATTGGTAAGTACGGCATGATAAAGTAATTATTTTAATTATTTTAACTAGCTTAAATCATCTAGTTTACACTTAGTGCTGCAGATGCACCTGAAATTGAATTATCAGCTAGAACAGCAACAGGGGTTTGGGCGTTGGTAATCAAGAAGGCAAACGAAGTTAGACTAAAAGAGTCTTCTAATGCTATATCTGGTCCTGAATATTACGGGTTTGCTCATCCGTTAGTTATTGAAATGATTGAGGAAATGGAAGGCGTCGATAAATGTCTTCGGTACAAAAGAAGATCTTACAAGGAATAACTCCATCTCCCCCCATTAAAATAAAAATATATTTATTACACAAGCTTTTAGCTTAATTATATAATAGGAAATAAATGATGTCAGTGTCATCAATGCACCAATTTGGATTCCAAACTACTGGTTTAGAAAAATAAAAAATTAAAAAAAAAAAAAAAGATATAAAAAGAGAAGTTTATTTCTACATATTTTTTCTTTTTTTTTTTAATTCAAATATATACATATTTTAACATAAATAATACAAAATGAACAACTCCAGAGCCTGCATGTCAATTTACTCGATCGTTGATACAAACCAAGATGCCCCATTATCCCCACCTGATTCATTCAAGAGTCGATCTCCTTCTTTATCTCCAAACATGGATTATATGAACTATGAAAGAAGAAACAGTTTCCAATTACCTATGTCAGTTGAAGAACGTAGACATAGAAATAAGCTCGCTTCCGCAAAGTATCGTGCTAAAAAGGTAATATATTTAAATGAAAATATCCTACTCTTTTTATATTCCAATATATTAATAATATTTATTTATTTATTAGCAAGCTAGCATGAAATCAATGACAACCAAAGTATCTCAATTAATGTCTAGCAATTCTAATTTGCAAAAAGAATTATCAAAAGTGAAGCAAGAAAATGAGGTTTTGCGTGCAATGCTTTCTACTCAACAAGTTTCAGTTAATCAATCGCAAGCTCCATCTACACCACCACAACAACATTATGGAGCAGTATCATTTTAAACTATATCCCCATCTTCTCCTATTTTCATCTGTATATTTCATTTTCTCTTTCCTTTTTCGCCCTTTGTTTAACTCCATATACCTCTTTGTTTCATATCGCTCGCTTTTCTCTCTTTGTAAAATAATAAATAAATCAAAATTTTAAAGTTATTCAAGTTCGGAATAAAATCCATCCTATCATTTTGACAACGCTAAAAATTAGATATCTGTGTAAATGTTTGGGGGTATAAAATATAACAAAAAGTCTAGACACTCGTAATGGACATTTTAGAGTGTGGCGAGTCGGTTGTATCACAAACGAAAGTTACATCGAATACGTTTAAAAAAAGTTAAACAATACGGCATTACGCCGAAACTTATTAGCTAGAAGCTATAAGTGTATAAACAGCTAAACCTAGTATAAACAATAATAAGCAATGTTCTAACGCTGACGCAATATAACAAAGCTTTTTTTTTCTCGAGATTCTTTAAACTATTTTTGCTCTCACGTACATGAATCTGAAAAAATGAAAGAACAAAACAAAAAAAGATCGTAGTCTAACGCTTATAATATATCATTAATTGAGTCGAAATGAATTAAACCCCATTTTTATTATATTTTAATTGCTTACTTTTTACATTGTTTTTGTGTTCCTATTAAAATTAGTAAAGTGGTACATTTACATTTTAGTGTTTTAAATGAACACGATTTACTTTACCCATCTAGCTCTTACTATATATCAGTTTACATTTCGACTTCCTAGAATATTAAACATTTTTTTATATGAATAATGATGAAAATTTTACGTTACTCTGGAAAAAAAAATCTAATAAAGAGATCATCACATTTAAGGTTAAACTCTGGATATATTAGTTTCTCAGTCGTAGTTGTCTGCAGGGAATGATGATTGGCAAATCGTCATAATTATCAATAGAAACAAGTATATATGACGCCACCAAAGAAATAATCACTCCGAAGTTTATACTCGTTTTATCCTCACAACCTGGACTACAGCATATCGAGAGAAGGAAAAAAAATAAAAAAAAGCTAAATGGTCAATGCATTAATTGGAACGGCTCTTTAACCGATGAAATTGTCTATTTCTTGATTACCCAATTACTTTCGAGAAAAGTAAACTATCTTGGTTAATTTACCTCATCGAGAGAGATACACACAGAACCGGGGCTTAGGGACTTGATTCGGAAATCCAACCTCTTTTTTATTTAGTTAAATGGATATCATCGTAAGCTAACGATAATCAGTCTTGCTTTTGCTACACAAGATAACAGGAAATAAGCTACTTTGTAAACCCCTCTCCCCAACCTCCTCACCCCTCCTCCTCCAATTACACTCCTTGGACCGAACTTTTTTGTCTAACTGTTTTATGATCCCGGCGAGCAATATATGGCTTGCTATATGTAAAATGTATCTCACGTTATGTAAAAGCGGTATGTTAGCAAATTGTACGGACATAGTTGTTCGATTTCGATTCTTAGCTAATCTATATAAGGTATTCCTTTACCCAAATTTGATAAAAAATCCAAGCAGATGGCGCAATTACAAAATACTGTGATTTAAATTAATACATTGGTTTACTGACGCCATTTCTTTTTCATGTTTTACAACTTAAACTCTAAAAATAATAATAAAGTGATGATTAACTTACATAGATATCTCCTTTGTTGCACTGAAAATTCTTGTAAAAATTCGATATTCTACCGGGAGCAAAGATATATGCGTTATATCTAGTTCAAAATATTTTATTCAACAAATTTACAGAAAAAATAAACATTTGACGCGAAAGAAATGTATTCATATTATACATATATTTTCTTTTACCGACAAATATAGGACCGATCTTAAATGTAATATTGATTATTTACTTGCCATTCTGTTGAAAGAGTGGCCTTGAAAAATAAAGCGGGTAATACGATATTCTTCACCGAACAAAAAAGAATAGTTACACTCGATAATCAAGTGGATATGGGGGTGGGATTGAGGTGCCATGCGCTTGCCATGCGCCGGCGTTGATTTTTATTTTATTAATACTGCAATACTATATATTTGGCAGAAAATCAAGATTTTCCAGTGTGAAAAGAGTACTGTGTACTATATACTCCCTGAATAGTATATTTACATAATGTATCGTATGGATTAAATAAAAACCCAGACTGTTTACTCTTTATTCTGCTATATCTTACACAGTGGTGATACATAAAATAATGCATCACATAAAATACTCACTTTAATTCTCATTATGGTAATTGTAAGTAAAAGTTGATCTTTCCGAGTTGCATTTGAAAAACAAAAAAATATTTTAGAGTATTAGCATTAAAGAAACAATTGAAAAAATCATTGTTAATCTGTGTCAAAACTAGAGACAAGTATAAGCTACACAGAGTTAACTAATTAGTTTTTCGTACATACATTAGGATTTTTACACTTTTATTTTTCATGGGCGATATTTATCTGGACTTGAATTAACTAAATGGTTTACATCATGTTTAATTTTCCTTTTTTCTCTTCCAGTTTTTTTCCTTTTTCCAGTTGTTTATAAATGTCCTATCTATCTGCTGAAAAGGCGGAAACTGAGCTTGCTCAGAGTATTAAAAAAGCTTGCAGCTTAGAAGAATCTGCACCAAAACAAAAGCACGTCAGAAGTAAGTGTTTATTCTCATTTTCTCGGCCTCTTTTTTCTTACTATATTGAAATACTCTCTAGAATGTATTGTATATACCTGGGACCATAGAACTTCAGCTATTATTTGGAATATCTTGAAAGTACAACCTCTTCTTTCAGATGAAGTTCAAGCGTTTAAAGCACTTATTCTTGTTCACAAGATTGTGAAAGATGGTCATCCTAATGTATGACGAGCTATTTATAAATCACGCGCAATGGAACTAAAAATATACATTTTAACTAGGTCATTAAAGATGCTCTTCGAGAAACTGGATGGTTAGAAACTTGTGCTCGTAGTGTGAATGGGGATGGTATGCGTGGTTATGGTACACTCATTCGTGCTTATGTCGATTTCCTTTTACACAAACTTCAGTACCATCGTACTCATCCTGAATTCAACGGTACCTTTGACTATGAAGAATATATCAGTTTAAAAAATATTGATGATCCTAATGAAGGGTAAGTAAAAAGGGCAGGGATAAATAGGAGAGGGGGGAAGTACATATTGAACATTTATTAATATATATATATATATGTATACATATAGGTTTGAAACTATTAATGATTTGATGATATTACAAGATCATATTGATAGATTCCAGAAAATTGTATTTTCTAGTTTCCGTCACCATTCTAATAACGAGTGTCGTATTGCAGCACTTGTACCTTTAGTTGAGGAAAGTTATGGTATCTATAAATTTATCACAAGTATGTTGAGAGCTATGCACCAAAGTAAGTAGTAGAATTTTTGACGTAAGTGGTAACTATGGTAGTAATTAACATCTTCGTTTCCATAGGAACTGATTCCTCCGAGGCGCTTGCACCTTTAAGACAAAAGTTTAATACTCAACATTATGCACTTTTAAAGTTTTATTATGAATGTTCTAACCTTAAATATTTGACAAGTTTGATTAATGTACCCAAGCTCTCTCCTGATCCACCTTCTTTAATTGATGCTAGTACGCCTCAACTTCCTAAACGTCCTGAAGTAGCTCGTATTGAAGCACCTCCACCAGCTCAAGCATCTCCTGAACCAGTTATTGATTTCTGGTCCGAGAAACAAGCTCAACAACAACGTGAGTATGATGAGCAACAACAACGTTTAGCTCAGCAACGTGCTGAGGAACAGGAGAGATTAAGACAATTGCAATTACAACAACAACGTGAATATGAAGAACAACAAAGACAAATGGCTAACCTCGAACGTCAAAGACAAGAAGAATTGATGAGACAACAATCATATCAACAACAAAGCGGCAGAATTAACGAACTTGAAATGCAAGTTTTAAATGGTCGTAACCAGCTTGAGCGTAACCAAATGATGTTGGAGCAATACGATAGACGAGTAAAGGCACTTGAACAAGAATTAGCCTCTATTAATGCTAATGCTCAATTAAGAGATCAATCCAAGGATGAATTAATTCGATCTCTTCAAAGTAAGTAGGCCCAGACTTATTTTAGGTCCATTTTATTAATTAAACTTAAACAGATGAAATTCAAATGTGGAAGAACAAGTATGAAGCTTTGGCTAAACTTTATAGTCAGTTGAGAAAGGAACATATCGATTTATTAAACAAATATAAAGCTCTTCAAGTCAAAGCCAATTCTGCTCAAGAAGCAAATGAAAAGATGGAGCGTCTTCAAGCAGATATGCGTGCAAAGAATATTGAACTTGCTGATTTAATTCGTGAACGTGATAGAGCTCGTAATGAATTAGCTCGTCTTCAAGGTGTAAGTACTAAATTTTATTTATAATACAATTATACGATATTCATTCATTTATATAAATAGAATCAACGCGATGATATGGATCGATTACGTCGTGAATTAGAAGATGCTCGTCACCAAGTTCAAAATATGGGTAGATCTAAAGGTGATGAAGTCAGTGCTCTTTTAGCTAAATTCAACAAGGAAAAGTCTGACCTTGAAGCAAGCTTAATTGAGAAGCAAGCTTTAATTGATGAGTTCCTTAAGCAAATAGAAGATCAGCAAGGTGAAGCAGATCATATTCGTCAAGAAAAGGACGAAGAAATTGCTGTATTACAAGCTGGTATGGATGAATGTCTTTCTCAACTTGCAGAATTACAACAGGTATTTTTATATATAAAATTAAAAAAAAAAGCAACTTTGACATACAGTATATATTAACACATTATTTTTAGAATGATAGACAACAAGATCTCGAAGAAGAACTTAATCGCTTGGAAAGTGAACAAACAGATAAACTCAATCAAATTTTAGGTACAATTTTATTAATGTAAAAGTCGTCTTATAAATAACTAAAATGCGATCTCATTTTTTTTTTGTAGACTGTATTTTAAGTACTTGTATTCAAAAGATCAATGATAGTATTTATGAGCTCGATCAACCTGGTTCTCACGGTAAAGAAAACTCTACACCCGAATTAGCATTATCTATGATTGAAAGAGCTAGTATTACATCCGTTGAATTTATGTCTGCTTTCAGTAAATTTTTGGATGGCAGTCAAACTGGAGATCATACAGGCACTATTACTCGTGCACTTGAATTTTCAGATACAATTATTGATGTTCTTCAACATGCTAAGGGCATTACACAATTTGTTATGCGTGATGAAGATGGAGAAGAGCTTATTAAACTTGGTAAAGGATCTGCAGAATCATGTATTCAATACTTTAGCAGTGTTATGTCAACATATCTTAAGATGCTTCCTCGTGCTCAAAGACCTGAGGTTGTTATTCAAGGTGATATGAGAGTCCAGGAGGCTCTTACCAAGTTATCTCAAAAGACCGAAGATCTTATCCTTACTGGAGCTACCGATATTAATAAATTAGCTGAAGGAGAAGTGGGAGATCTTGTTGAACAAGAAATGACTAAGGCTGCTCGTGCTATTGAAGAAGCTTCTGCTAAAATCCAAGATTTAATGCGCCGTCCTGCTAACCCTTCATTTTCTGCTACTGATATTCAAGTACATCAACTTATTTTAAACTCTGTGTTAGCTCTTACAAACGCAATTGCTAATCTAATCAAATGCGCTACTGCTTCACAACAAGAAATTGTTTCCCAAGGTCGTGGTACTGCCTCTAAAGCTGCTTTCTACAAGAAGCACAATCGTTGGACCGAAGGTTTGATTTCTGCTGCAAAGGCAGTAGCTATTGCTACCAATCTTTTAGTAGAAGCTGCTGATGGTGTAATTAGTAAGACACATTCACTTGAACAACTTATTGTTGCTTCAAACGAAGTTTCTGCTGCCACAGTTCAATTAGTATCTGCTTCTCGTGTAAAGTCTAGCTTCATGTCTCGTACTCAAGAACGTTTAGAGATGGCAGCTAAAGGTGTTAAAGATGCTGCTGCTGAACTTGTCAAACAAGTTAAGGGTCTTGTTGCTCAACAGAATACAAGTGAAGTTGCAGATATTGATTTTAACAAATTGTCTGTGCATGAATTCAAGCGTAGAGAAATGGAACAACAAGTTAAGATTTTAAAATTGGATTCAGAGTTAACAAATGCTCGTCGTGTCTTAGCTGAAATGAGGTAAGAAAAATATGTATTATTATTTATACCATCAATTTTAATTTTTTATTATGTAAATATAGACGCAGTGGTTATCATACTGAAGAAACCGATTAATTAAATAACATGCACTTGAAACACTTTCTTCAATAAAAATATCTTTTGTTATCAATATTTATTATAATAATACATAAAATAAAACTTTACTACAATTAATAATAATGGTTCTTCTTGACTAATTTACGAGTAGGGTATTAATTATTTATTATTTGCATAAAAATCATTATGTCTGGATAATAGCATCTTCTTTCTCTGTAAAATTTAATCGTTTTTCAACTTCATTCTCCATGTATTCTTCCATATGAGTTGAAATGCTATAACCGCATGCTTCCATATCTTCAATAGCTAATTTTAATCTAGGGTCATTAGCAGCAGATAATACTTTGACGAGTTTAAAATAACATCCACGTAGTGGTATCATATTTAATTTCTTCATATTTTCCAAATATACAAACGCGTCTTCATAATCATTTTGTGTACACATTAACGTCACCATCTTGCTCATATTTGTTACAGTTCTCTTGACTCCTTTCGAAATTTGTTCTTTATAGATCATTTCTCCAAATGCTGCGTCCCGACAGTGAATACAGGCATCTAATACCGCATCTAAAGTTTCGCTATTAGGTTTTACACCAAACTCTTTCGCTCTAACAAAGACTGAAATCGCTTCATCGTTTTCCTTATTGTATGCAAAAGAATGAATAATCATGTTGAACAATGATATGTCTACTTCTTGTCCGTCTGTCTTTGCCATTTCTATCAAAATATCTCGAGATTTTCTAATGGCATTTACATCTGTTCCTAACTTGTGTGCTACTGGTAACGTCGTTTTTTTGTTTGGTATAACACCCGCTTTTCTCATTGCAGTAAAGACTTTGAAGGTACTAGCCATGTCACCAGTAGAAGCAAAAGCTTCAATTAATGGAGAAAAATGACAATCTCTATAAGTATAACCCTGTTCACCAAGTACTCTAATAACATCACTTGCAAGCTGTGGATCACCATGTTTACCAGCCAAGTTTAATACATTCAAAAAGACACCTTCGTCTGGTATAAAATTACAATTTATAACGGCTTTCTCCCAATTTAATTTGGCTATTTTATACTGATGAAACAAAGTTAAAAGTTTAGTGTTATGAGTTTTGAAATCGAAAATTAAAATACTTACATAACCATTCGAAGAAGCAGACCTCAACACATGCATATATAAAAATTTATCCTTGATTCTAAATGTAGGTAATTTCTCAGCTTCTTCCAGTAATTCAGAAGCTACATCAGGTTGATGTAAATTTACTGCCAAGTCAATGATATCAAGATATGTTAACAATCCAGGCACGATGTTTTGTTTCTTCATCAATTCAAATGTATCCAGGGCTCGTTCTAATTCAGTATTTTCTCGCATACAGGCTAACATTAAATGGTAGGTTTTGGACGTCGGTTTATGTCCATATTTTTCCATCAGTTCAATTATCCTCGCTTGTGTTGTAGCATCACCGGTTCTAGCTGCCAACTATAGCATGAATTAATACCTTATACTTTTCTGGCACCCTCCCCCCCCCCTTTTTTTTTTACTATTTACCTGTAATGCTTTATGGTAAAAAGTTCTTGTCGGTTTAATTCCTTGAGATTCCATTTGTTCATGGAGTGTTAGTATTTTATCTTCTCCACGTTTAGAATAGGCAGTAAGTATATGTTCATAAGTTTCGGCATTAAACGGTTCGCCACTTTGTTGTAGATCCTTGGCAAGATCCAACACTCTAGATAAAGTAACTGCTTTACTGATATTACGAGCAGAGGCATCGTCAAGAACACGAAACATCTTCAAGTTGATCTCGGTTAGTAAGGAATTGCTCGTATAATTTCGACATGATTGTTGTGAACATTCTATTATAAAATCCAGGTTAGCTTTTATTTGAAATATTTGTTGTTGACTTATGCTTATTTTTTTTTTTTACGTTTTAATATCTGTGGTTTATATCTTAATAAACTTCTAAGCATGTCAAAAATATTAGAAAAGAGAAAAAGCCCCAGTCGAAAATTTTCAATTTCTACTTTTTTTTTTGAAATATGTCCCTTGAATGAATGCCCACTCTAAATTATCTTAACCTACTCAACAAAATAAATATCTGCTTATTTAGTTTTTTTTTTCTGTTACGCCATCTGAATCCGGACAATGATTGAATAACCAATTAATTAAGATGGCTACAGTTAAAACAAAGGCACCTTCTACTACAGGAGCAGCAGCAGCAGCAGCAGTCAAATTATGGCCTGTCCTCCACCAGTTCCGGTTACAACACTACCTACTTCATTATTAACTCAACGTGAAGGATAACTTATGACATCTCCTACACAACGTTCAACTGCTACACCACCTTAATCCATGACAACTCCACCTGTACCAGCAGCTAGATGTACGTATGTATGTATGTATGTATGTATGTAAAAATAGGGAGCGCACCAAAATAAAAATAAAAAAGCACCTGTCATTTTTTAAAAGCCTTATATACTTATCAAAGTCGAAAACCTTATTTTCTAACCACATGTCTCGAGTGAAAAAAATTAAAATGGTCAGTAAATATGAAATAGCTTCACATTTTCGGTACAAAGTTTTTTTCTTAATTAAAACACAGTTTCTCTCTTTATTTACCGGACTCACTGAAATACACGCTCAATAAACGCGACGTCTAATTTTTTTTTTCCTCTTTTTTTTTTTTTTTTTTTTAAATATATATATATATATCGTTATGCCTTTATTAAATAGAAAAAGAGTTCCATTAACACCAAATATACCATATGATTCCAAACGCAAAAGAAAAGAGGTTTGGTACCTTCGCTTTACCAATGAAGTTTTCACAAGCTATGAGTATGTGTTTATTTCAAAAAGACATGAATCTCAATGATAAATAAAAATAATCTTAACGTTTTGTTATAAAAATATAGATCGTATATCAATAAATTAACACTGTATCACCAACCTATTTGGGAGTGTGAAGCAACAGGAAGACAAAACTTGACATATGAACAAGCTTTAGAAAGTGAAAAGAGCGAACAAGATAGAGCAGAATATAAATTTAGTCAAGCACTTTTGATTCAAATTTTGAATCGAATCAAATTTCGTAAATATTTCTTTTTTTGTCAAAAATAAATCCATATACTTACTTTTATTATATTCAATAGAAACTGTCCGATTGGATACACTTGTAAATGATATATTTCAGTTTTTTAAAAATACGTTTGTAGTAGATGAAATTATACACTGTAAATTAAATGGTTACAAGTATGTCTTTTTAATCATAATTCAATAGAAAAACTAACTTCTTAATAGTTATTTGGCAAGGATTATTCAAATCCTACCAAAGCAAAATCAAGAATATCATCAAACTGGATGGAACATGAAAACCGAATCTATATCAAACTCAGAATCAGAAGATGATACCACAGTACCTCGACAAGCAAATGGTAGACTTCGATTTCCTGATGCCTTCTTACACCCTACACCTCAATCACCATCACAATCCGAAAATGAATCTGTAGTAGAGAATGAACCCGAGATCTGTCAATACAAGGTACAATTAATTGATGAGCACCATCAACCTTTGGAAAATTGTACTCGAATTGTAGACGCAAGGGATATAAAGCGAGATGGATTCAATAAATCAAATATACAAAGTTTCATTCGAGAGTGTTGTTATAAGGATAATTATGTGAATGCACCTTGGTTAATTCGAGCCAATATTGCAACCAAATATGATTTAGATACACGACTTCCTTATGAATTACAACAAGCACAAGATAAAGTATTTGAAAGAGGAGGATCTGCAGCAGTAACAGCAGCAGAAGCAGCAGCAGCAGCAGCAGCAGCAGCAGCAGCAGGAAAGAAACGTAAGATGATGGTGAGTACAAAGACTGTAGATGAACGTGAAGCAGAGAAACGTGCAAGAAAAGAAGAAAGTCTATTACAAAAGGCTAAATTAAAACAAGAAAGAGAAAGGTTAAGAGAAGAAAAAAAGAAGCAATCAGGTGTCAAGTATCCTTTAGAAGATTTAGATTTACCTATCTATAGAAAGGATCCAAATTTGAATTGGGTCTTGGTAGATATGTCACCTTTAAATTATAAAGAAAAAGATGGTGTGATTCCTTATCCTTCCGGTGGTAGAACACAAAGACCTTTACCACATCATGATTCTGCTATTCCACCTGAACTCTTTGATTCGTTTTTATCTATCTGGGCTTTTTTGACAGTATTTGCTGAACCACTCAAGGTATCTGCGTATAGTGTTGATGAATTTGAAAGAGCTTTGTTTCATAATACACATCAACCAAAAGCAACTGTCTTGGTAGAATACAATGCGTGTCTTTTAAATGTAATTATTAACGAAAGAAAAGAAGAGACAACCAACGAATTGATTAATGGTGAAATGATGGAGACTTTTGTTGAATCATTAGAGGAAAGTGATGAAGAAGAAAGTGAGGAAGAGACAGAAGAAGGAGAGGCAGAAAGTGCATCATCATCATCCGAACAAAAAAAGCAGCAACAACAAGGATCAAAACTAAAGAATGAAACAAGTCAAGCGTTACCTAAAGTAGAAAGAGGATGGCGAGATAAAGAGCATTTAAGAATCAGTCAGAAATGGGATTTAAAGGAATTAAGAGCAAATTATGATCGTCGTGGTTGGGAAACGAGTTTAATTGGCTGCTTAAATGATGTGGCTACACCGGATTATATACCGGATTTAGATAATTTGTTAAGGCATCTTGTACCCCGTATAGGCTCCACTGCTGCAGAACGAGAGAAACAATACCCGACATTATCTATTAAACAGAAATTGGATATCATGCATTTCTTGATGGATGTTGTGAATGAATCAAATGTCATAAAGTAAAATTTGAATTAATATATTTTTTTTTCTTTTATATATATATATATATATGTATATATTCATCCGTTTTTATGTTATATAGAAACTATATGGAATATTGTCAGGAACAGCTATCAGAATTTAGAAAACAGAAAGTAGAATTAAACAAGGAATCAAAATTGCTGTAAGTAATACATTTTGTCTTATTTTATACTTGTAAACTAACTACTTTTTTTTTGTTTTTTTTTTTTACGACAGAGTTGTTCGTCGTATCGAAATGGATAAAAGAGATAAGGCCGAGAAATCAGAAGAGACAAGTGACGAGGAAGATGATAACTCAGGTAGTAGTCATTCTGATGACGATTCAGACAATGAATCTCACGATAATTCAGATGAAGACAGTGATTCATCTGAAAGCAGAATCGCTAATCGAGAACGTAGACATCTATCAAGACAAGAGAAATTAAAAGAAAAACAAAGAGAGCGAGAAGAAATGGAAACCCAAAGAAAGAAAATGTACGCAGAACAACGCGAGGTAGCGAAAGCCAAGAATCAAGAACAACGCTTAAAGGCAACTGAACGTAGAAAATTAGAAGAAGAAGAACGTGCGTTGAAGAAGAAGGAGGAATATTTAGAGAAATCGATGCGTAGATACATGACCTTACGTATTCGTCCCCTGGGAAAGGATCGGTTCAATAATAGATATTTTTATTTGGATAATGTAGGTGTTGCGAATACATATGGTTCTGGTAGACTCTATGTGAATAGTCCAAGTGATGGAGATATTCTAATGATGATGGAAAGAGATCATGTGACCCAACTTCCAGATCAGCCTTGGGGCTATGGAGGTGGACGTTGGTTTATTCACAAGTTGATGCGTGAACAAGGCTTAATTGAAGAAAGTCAATGGCTTGAGAACCGTATGAATGAATTAGAGACAGATCACCCAAGCGAGTATCAAGGTTGGTGGAAGTATTATTCTGACCCTGAAGAGGTAAAAAAAAAAAAAAAAAAAAGGGCACATTAAGTTTCGTCCTATTGTTTGTATACTTATTTATATTTTGTAGATACAAGAGTTAATGTCTTGGTTAAATCCCAAAGGAATTAGAGAACATAAATTAAAGAATGAACTTGCGAAACAAGAAGCGAATATTATCAAATCAATGAAAAAGAGAGCACATGTAAGTTATATATATGTATATATATATAAAGGTTTATAAATTTTCCTTGCTAGATATTCTAAATATTTTCACATTTTTAGTCTTTGACAAAGACGGAAGCGATTACAAAACGTGCAACAAGAGCCAAATCATCTACATATACCGATTCGAATTGGACACCAAAGTTTTAAACACAACATAATTACGAAGAAGTTTATATACACAGAATCATTTATTGCATTATCGAAAAACAAAAAATAAACATTAAATTGTCACTCTTTCTGCCTCTTTAATTACGCATCCAAATACCTACGTCAAGTATTTTAAGCAAAAAGTAAAAATATTTTTACCCTTAGCAGTCTTGCTAAAAATGTTTTTTGTTTACTTGTGTCAAAAATAAAAAAAAAAACGACGGTCTTTATGAAAATAATTGAGAATTTATTAAAATTTTTTAACCCTTTTTTTTTTTTTTTTTTTTTTGTATCCTTTTTGTTTATTATCTATTTTATGAAAATGGAAAGTAATGATACGGCTGTTGTCAACAACGACAGCAACCTCCTTATCCAAAGTAGCAGTGATACTGGACCAGTTGAAAAACTACGCGGACCTTCCTTTGCAGCCGAAGAAGATCGTGATATCTGTAGCGCCTGGATAAAGATTTCTGAGGACCCCATCAAAGGTAAATATAGGGGCAATAAGTACTGGTCTATGGTTGCTGCCGAATTCAATTTGACTGAGCATCCAGATCAAGGTCCACGTGAAGCCTCTTCTCTTCGTTCACGTTGGAACATTTTTGCTCCTAGAGTAATCGAATACCATGATTACTTTCTAACTATCGAAAGAACAAATGCAAATCTCACTGGATTATTTGCAAAGGTAATCATCATGATTTTTGTTACCCTTTATATAGTTTTTATTCACTTTTTTTAAATGTAATATATATAGTTTGGTGCTGCCGACATACTTTACGAGAATGACCACCAACAAAAAAGGTTCACTTTTCAACATTGTTATCTCATTCTCAAGAAATCATCCATGTGGAGAAATATGGCTGAATCGAAAAATCAAAAGAATGCAAATAAAAGCAGCAAGAAAAGAATTGCCATCGATACTATCATTGATCTAAATACGGATCAACAAGTGGTTGCCGGAGATAATTGTGGCAGTTCTTTCGCTGAACAACCACAGGCGGTTGAAGAACAAGTTCCTGAAGAAGCTGTTGCTGCTGCTCCTGCTGCTGCTGCTGCTGGTATCAATAACCATGAAAGCGATAGAATACCAGCTTTCAGGCTTAAAAATAGTCATAAGAAGCGCAAGAGATCATCTAAAGAGGATCGTTATTTAGAAAAAGCCTTTGAAAAGGCCTTTGATATGACCCTTGAAGAGAAGCATGAAATTAAGGACGCTATCAATGCCAAGGCGCTTCGGGAGGCGATTGAGGTTCGTCGAGAGTTTAATAGAATGTATCAAGAAAAAAGTGATAGAGAATTGTTCTTGATGGATATTCATCATCCGGACTCGGTCAAATACTTTGAACGTGCTCGTAAATTGGCTCTGTTACGTCAAAGTGCTGCGATCTTGGCTGAGACAGAAAAAGCCAGTATGGTTGAAGAGGCAGCAGTTACTGTAGAAGACAGTGAAACTGAAGCGGGTTCTAATAACTCCTAAGATATATCCCTTTTTTTTTTCCTTTTAATAATAATAATCCTTTCTCATCCTATTAGATAGAACCATCTCGTTACTAAATATTTATGTTTATAACAAAAATGGTAGTTTTATTGATATATGTGTATGTTTCATGTGGCGTCTCAGAAGTCGTGATATTTTATATGGTGTTGCCATATATAAAGATAAAAGGTGATACATACAATACAATAACTATTATAATATGTTTATGAACAACAGTAGACTTTACATGTGTACGATAAGATACTTTAAAAGCGTAAGATGATGTTATTTACTATTTATCAAACAATTCATATGTAGTTTCTTGTTGTGTTATGGAGACAATGTTAACAGAATAATGTAAAGCATTTTATATATAGAAGGGTATGGATTTTAATAAATGCGTATTCATGTATCAATCTCAAAGCAACATCATATTTACACATAATAATGGCTGATGTAACCATTTAGTGTTATGCAAAAAAAAAGGGAGGCTTTTTTTTATTTGTCCACGTTTGAAAATAGTAAAAAAAAAAAATCGATCCAATCAAATGTATTTGTTTCGTTCACATCGATTATGTGGGAACCTTTTTTCTTGGCTTCTTTAAAATGACATCCCTGTGACAAGTGAGAGAAAGAACACATGACTAAAATGCTTGTAATACAGTACAACATGTATTTTATTTTAATATATTAAAACTATCAAAAATAACCCCATCCACTTCAAGTTGGAAATAATTATATGTGCATATCGTTTATAAATATACATATATATATATAACCCCAAACTTTGATGGATTTCATATGTGGGGTTTCTTATATATTTTGAGCATGATTAAAAGACCGAAGTCATTCTCTCTCTCTTTTTTTTTTTTTTTTTTTTGCATATATAAAAAGAGAAATAGATCCCTTTTATCTTCTTCTTTTTAACTTTTTTTATATATAAAAAAAAAAAATATGGTTTCTTTAACACTTTATACATTATATAATTATTTACAACGATCCGTTATTTCAAAGGCAACATCACTTTCATTTACAACACTATTATTACAAGCACATCGAAAACTATCATTTTATCAAACTACAAAAGAACAAGAAACAACCAAGAAAAAGCCTATTACGATTGCATCTTTAGCTCAGCAAGATCATCGAGTTCATATTCTTTATCCTTCTAGAACCCAATTAGCATCTTCTGATTCATTCTTTTCTTCTTGTCCACCAACCAAATCGATTCTTCAAGATCAACAACAATCTAACCATATCGAATCTATCAAGAAACAATCGATTGTTGGTAAACTTACTCCACAATATATTCCTCCAAGAGAGCCTATTGTACTCTGTCATGGATTATTTGGTTTCGATATCAGTGGTCCACAAAGTATACCTGCATTACAAACACATTATTGGAATGGTGTAGAAGATACATTAGCTAAATTAGGTGCAAAAGTCATTGTCACTAAAGTACCTCATGCTGGTACAATTTGGGAGAGATCGAATGCATTACATAGCATCTTGAAATCAATTCTTGTTGGTAAAAATGTCAACTTTGTCGCTTATTCAATGGTAGTTACTTGAAAAAAAAAATCACATCATAATTACTCGAACTAAATATTTATATAGGGCGGACTTGATTGTAGACATTTATTAGCAAATAAGAAAGATCGTCCATACAATGTAAAATCATTAACAACAATCTGTACACCCCATCGAGGTTCACCTTTTATGGATTGGGTAAGAGAGAACACAGGTATTGGATTACTACAAACACCTCATAACCATTGGCCACACGCCGCAACAAGTACCATGGCTGGAACAACCCATACCACATTACGTCATGATTGTCTATCATTACCTGTATCGAATCGATGGACTTCTAAATTACCTGGTTTCGATAAATTACTTGTCAAATGGTTTGATGAACCTGGTTACGCTCATTTGACAACTGATTTCTGTAACGATTATTTTAACCCAAATACACCTGATGATCCTACTGTAAAGTATTATTCTTATGGTGCTGCTGCCAAGTTACCTGCTTGGTCTTCTTTATTAGGTGTACCTTATCATATCATTCAACAAAAGGAAGGTGATAATGATGGCTTTGTTAGTGTCAAGAGTGCAAAATGGGGAAATTACATCAAGACTGTTCCTGCTGATCATTGGGATTTAAGTGGAGTCAGGTAAAAAAAAAGATAACTATTGTATTTGATTTGATTAGTGTTCTGATAATTCTTTTATATATATAGTTCAATTCCGTAAGTCTAGTAAAAAAAAATGCTACTGTTTAACATGAATTGACATTTCTTTTTTATATAATAGTTATCGTTTAAGAACATCAGAAACTAAATTTGACAGATTGGACTTTTATGCAGAAATGGCTACTCGTTTGTACAACCAAGGCCATTAAACTTTAAACAACTCAACCACCCCCAATATACCCCCCCCTTTTCTTTCTTTTATATATGCTAATAATAAATTGTATACACATGCTATGACTTTCTCTTAAAAAACGTTTCAATCTAAAATGGCATCATCATTCTTTTTTCTTTCTTTCTTGACGTATATGTACATATATAAAACATTGATAAAATACCTATTGTATATTCTAAATTGAACGAGGTGTTACAAGAAGAGTGTTTAAATACCTTAACACATGTATAATATTAACAAGTAGAAAAAAAAATCGCTGGTTTTTAATTTATATGCCATGATGCTGTATGAAGATAAACTAATCAATAATACAAGGTTAATAGTATGAGGGGTAATATTTTTTGTCGTAGGCATCATGATTATAGATACAGTTCGTATTAATGAAAATATATTAACACGTATGATCAACACATTTATTGGAGCTCCTTTCGAGGTGCAACCAAGAATTACCTCCTCGAAAAAAATTCTGTGCCGTTGCCCTGAGTGTATGGAACAACATAATGTTAGGTAGTAGTGTTAAAATAAAATCTCACCAAGTCATGAAACATCAAAAAGTTTCTGTATCGACTTTTATAACATTTGTTGTATTGAAGGCAAAGACATTTTGCTTGATCATCCATAATTCTTCCTGTTTAAAAAGCACGACATTCTTATCCAGAATTGGGCGACACTGTTTTCTAAAAACATACGACACTCTTTTCTTTAAGAGGGTGACACCTTTAACTTTGGCAAGTGTAATATTATAATCTTACAAAAAGAGAAAACTCGATTGTTACACTAATGAACGATGCGGCTCGAATTAAACTGTTTTTTTTTTTGCTGGTTACAAAAAAAAAAAAAAAAAAAGCGTTATCATGCCGTGAATGTATACAGAGTATCAGCAGGTTAAATCACAGGTTATCTCTATCTAACAAGTGTGGGAAAGAATAAAAGGAAAACTCCAACGGAAACAAAGGCGGGAAATCATAATAATAAAAAAAAAAAGTGACTATTTTTATGGTTTTTCTTTGTTATTTAAAACTTTTTCTACTTTTTTTTTTCTCTTTCCCTTTTTTTTTTCGTTATCAAAACCAAAACTAAATGGCCTTTAAGAACTCAAGTAGTATTGAAATTCCAACTAAAGAAGATATCCCTAGTTACGATGAAACTCCTTATTTCGATTATCATCACTTAAAAGCAATTGAAAACGTAAGTACACACACACACACACACACACACACAAAAATACAACAAGAGACTAATACCGTATAAAAAAAAAAGCATGATAGTAAATATCTTACTCAAAGACTTTCCGTATCACCCGCAGCACATCATTTAGCCGGTGAATCATTATCTCAAGTAATTGACTCTATTCCGGAATCATCTGTACCACCTACGACATATACTGCTCCAACCGTTGCTGTCGATCCAAAATCAAAAGCTCAAGTCAAAGGTAAGTTATTGAACTTTCTCTCTCTTTTAAAAAAAATGAGTAACTAACCAACAAAAAAATATATCTTAGAAAATGTGATTACATCTGAATTACGTGAACTTTATGGGGCACTTCAAAAATGTCTCGACTTGAGAGAGAAATATTTAGAACTCTCATGTCAACGATTAAGTGACGATCCACGTAACAGCAATCAATGGGAGATCTACCCAGCACCTCCACCCAAGTCCTGGCCTTTACCTTCACCTGAAGAACTCGAACGTCGCAAACAGAAAGAAAAGGCACGTGAAGCCGATCCTGTTGCAGCCGTCGGATCCGATTTCGATTTCGAGCAATGTACCATTCCTGAACCCCATGTCTATCAATACAGTTTAGGTCCTGACGGTCATTACCAAGTCTTTAAGAACGAATTAGACCAAACTGCTCAAGAACCATTTCATACCTTCCCTAGCCCCAAACAATTCTATGAAGACATGGATTATATCTTGAGCGTGATCAGTGATGGTCCTGCTAAAAGTTTTGCCTTCAGACGTCTTCGTTATTTGGATAGTAAATGGCAAATGTATATTCTCTTGAACGAGTTTCAAGAATTAGCCGATTCAAAACGTACTCCGCATCGTGATTTTTATAATGTGAGAAAAGTAGATACTCACGTACATCATTCGAGTTGTATGAACCAAAAGCATTTGTTACGTTTCATCAAGTCCAAGATGAAGCGGTCTCAAGATGATGAGGTGATTTATCGTGATGGTCATTATTTGACTTTGAAGGGTGTATTCGAAAGTTTGAACCTTACGGCTTATGACCTCAGTATCGATACGTTGGATATGCACGCCCATAAGGATTCTTTCCATCGATTCGATAAATTTAACTTGAAATATAACCCAATTGGTGAAAGTAGATTAAGAGAGATCTTTATGAAGACAGATAATTATATTCAAGGTAGATACTTGGCTGAAATCACCAAGGAAGTCGTGTCCGATTTGGAATCTTCAAAGTATCAACAGGTAGAGTACCGGGTTTCGATCTATGGTAGATCCATTGACGAATGGGATAAATTAGCGAAATGGGTCGTCAACAACAAATTGTTCTCCCCTAATTTACGTTGGTTGATTCAAATCCCTCGTCTCTATAATATCTACAAGGCATCCAATAACGTGCAAAGCTTCCAAGATATCATTGTCAATGTCTTTCAACCTCTTTTTGAAGTCACCAAGGATCCCTCAAGTCATCCTGAATTACATGTCTTCCTTCAACGTGTGATCGGGTTTGATACCGTAGATGATGAATCCAAGCCTGAGAAACCTGTCTTCAAGGACTTCCCCTTACCTAAAGATTGGACCTCCGACGTAAACCCACCTTACAGCTACTACTTGTACTACATGTACGCTAACTGTGCCGCCTTGAATAAATGGCGTCAGATCCGTGGATTCACTACGTTTGTGTTAAGACCCCATTGTGGTGAAGCAGGTGATACAGATCATTTAACTGCTGCATTTTTGACCTCGTACGGTATCAGTCACGGCATCTTGCTTCGTAAAGTGCCTGCTTTACAATACCTTTATTACCTTGCTCAAGTTGGTATTGCAATGTCCCCACTTTCCAACAACGCCTTATTCTTGACGTATGAACGTAATCCGCTCCCTCAATTCTTCCAACGTGGACTCAATATCTCTCTTTCGACCGATGATCCTTTACAGTTCCATTTCACCAAGGAACCGTTGATTGAAGAGTACAGTGTCGCAGCACAAATTTGGAAATTGTCTGCGACGGATATGTGTGAATTAGCACGTAATTCGGTGATTCAGTCAGGTTGGGAAAATAAGATCAAGAGTCATTGGATCGGTCAAGGTTGGTATAAGCCGGGCGTGGAAGGAAATGATATGCAAAAGACCAATGTGCCTAATATTCGTGTTGCGTTCCGTCATGAAACCTTGAAGGAAGAGTTGGATGCACTTCGTCGGTATGCTCCTAATAAAGGGAACTCGGAATTGAATGAAGAGGCAATGACCAAGCATGATTTTGTAGGTGTGGCTGGGTTAGCTGAGTCCTCTGCTATTCAACAACATTTGATGAGTCGTGATCTTAAGGAGAGTGAGAAGGAAGAACAAGAGGAAGATGATGATGAGAATTGGATTGGAAGTGAAATGAGTACTTTTCCTGGTGCCTCTATGGTAGCTGAACGTGCCAAGTTAAGATCATCAAACCATTAAAACAAAAAAGGGCGGCGTTCTTGTCTTTTTTTATATATATATACATGTTTACATACTGGATTTTCCACTGTTTTTGGGATTTTATTTGAAAGTTTTTAGAATTAAATTAGAAAAAGTTGCTCGAACGAAATGAATTATTTTTTTGAGTTTTTTTTTTTTTTATTTATCTTTAAAGTGATCAATTGTATAAATATACATAGCATTTGTTCTTTAGTCAAGGAGGGAAGGAAAAGAGAAACGGGTGTATTATCTATTCAATGTTAGCGTATCATTTCCATGTTAGATGTTATTTCAGGAATTCAATTAATCAATTACTTCATCTAAAAAAATAAAAACCCTTTTTTTTTTTTATTTTGTCTGCCTATTTTTTTTCTTCTACATACAAAAAAAAAAAAAAAAAAAACTTTACAATAAACTGAAATGTCTTCCTCTAAGGAAGAAAGTGACAAGATAGAAACCCGGAATGTAAGTGTAATACAAATACGACTTTAGTTTTGTATTTGACAGTTTTTATTTTTTTTATTTTTTTTATTTTTTTTATTTTTTTTATTTTTTTATTTTTATTTATTTATTTCTTTTGGATGAGGAGGGGTGGGATTTAGGATCAGAGACCTATGCATTAACGGCTGAAGCAAGAGGTCTATTTATTAACGTATTTGATTTATACAATCGTATCTCGTCGGGAGTAATGGCCCTAAGAGTTCTACCATGGTAGCACTGTTCAGTAGTATTACATTCATCTACATCACCACCTTCTGGAATAACCCTATCTTCTCGAGGCACAAGTGTATAAATATTCCGGTAGTTATCATGAGGCACAATGAAATCAGCTTCAGCACAGCCCGTGATGCAATCTGGTTTAAATTGTAAATCATTTTCAGCGGCCCTTAACATCATCCAGTTCAAAGTACGGCACGAAATCAAATTTTTGGCTTGTGAGTTTTCTTTCTGTCCTCCGACGTCTCCATGCATACCAGGAAACCAAACTTGCTCTAACGTTTGCTCGATATTAGGATGCTCAAGAGTAGACAGTTGCATTAAGGTAGGTTGGAACCATTTGCGTTGATCATGAATTGAAAGAACGTGGTAGGCATGCTTGACTAAAGAAGACAATTGTGTATCGTGAAAGTCATGTAGATCTAAGAACATACTGTACCCTACAAGTATAAGAAAAGATGTTACAATAATGTAAAGAAAGTCAATATTGGTAGGTTCCGCTTACAAAAAGATCCTAGAAAAGGTACTTTAGGCACACCAAGTGAGCCAACTGTGTCGAAACAACCTAAAAAATGAATTGATGGACACTTACAGTCATTATCTTCAAAGAATTTAGTTGAAAGAGGATAATGAGGGCTAGTATCTTTATTGCGATTACGATAATGTTCGTATGCCTCATCAATTTTATTCATATTCTCAGGAGGTAGTAGGCCTACATTGTTAATCATGCCTATTATGCTTCTGGCAGCGTAAGCTAATACATTAAGATTAGTAAATTTAAATCTGTTAAAAAACAGTTACTGTTACCTCCACGACTAAAGCCAATCAAATAAATTTTGTCTTTATTGTCTCGATAATTGGTAGATATATATTCGTATGCATCTTTAATTTGTTTGGTGATGCCATACCCACACATACCACCACGAAGACGATTGTACCATTCTGTTCCTACGCCTGGAAAATATCTCTTTAAATTTTTATACCCTTTATCGCCAATTTCATTATTATCTAGACAATTATTATAGAATTTATAAACATTTGTTTCTTCTGGATAAAGATTTGGTATTGCATTAACTAGATCAGCCATGTATACATATATATCAATCATTTAACAAACCTGCTGGCGAGTCCCAGGTTCCATCCAAACAAACGATGATTCGGCGGGGATTTGTATCAAGTATCATTTTTTTTATGTAAGTTAACACATTTTCTCATCAGCAGAAGCTCATATATTTTATATACTTGATATTCTTATTTGCAGGATTATTTTGAAACCTCGTGATTGTTTAAGTAGACATATTGAGAACGTCCAGACTGATCTATTTTTCCTGATAAAGCATAGACAAACATCACCATATAAGTATTGCTGTCAATACTGACTTCAAAAAATCAATTGTAAAACATAAATCATAAAAATTAAATGTCTGCATGAACACGAATAAAAAATTAACTTCAATCAATTTAAAACTTTATGAAAAAGTCTCAAGCTTTTGTGCTATCTGACTTATATGTTTTAAAAGGCGTAAGAATATATCGAAACAAGTTATCTTTTGGTAGTAGTAGGCATATAATAGCTTCGTTGTAATTGAATCTGAATGAGTTGAAATAACTAATAATCGCTTCTTCTATAAATGCAGTAAATCTTTTTTTATTTCGAGATCCAATACATGCAAGCATTACTGCGAATGCAATTTTTCTTTGGATTAAATTTACGGACCACATAATATATTTTATCAAATCTTTTAGATGATTTCAGATTCCAAAAAAGCAATCAATGATTTGGCTAGGTTTACTATGTACTAGATGTCTTTTTTTTAGAAGAGGAGTAACATTCTATGCATATCATTTTTCTTTAAATTTTTGGATAGTTAAAATGTGTAGTTACTTATTGACATAAAAAGAAAGAAAAGGTATATCACCGCATATTCCGTTAAGTGATGGCGTGCTCGCATAATAGTAATAATAATAATAAAATACAGGGCTGTTTTGAAGCAAGGTTTCTTCCATTAATAATTTACCCCTATATTTAAAAATATAATTAAAATTCACCTAGTTTTAAAGCTATTATATTATATCATGACCAGATTGTAAAATTACCGATGTTTTAACTGATACAAGTAGTTTCTTCCAAGATAGCTGAAGTTAATTACATTAATGGAAAAACCTCACTCATTTCTGAGGAAAACGCCTATTGCGTTCACTTTTTTGATGAGTTATTAAAAATAAAATTGCACAAGTCAAGGCATATAATTTTTAAATAATTTACCATTTAATAAGTAGTAGTCGTTATCAACTTTAGGGAATTAACTTTAGCATTTCCGCCATAATCATCTTCAAATTAACAAAGCAATAAGTGCTTCTTAATTTTAATATAATCTATACAAATTGTATCAGTACACAAAAAAAAAAACGTTTTTAATTTTCGCCATGAGTATTTCGTTAACAATCACAGAAAGAGTAGAAAAAGAGCAAAATAAGAAGACACGCGAAACAAATTAAAACTTTCTATTTATTTTCAGAAGTAGGTATCCGATTAAGGGCTGATTGTTATTGACATCTTGTTTTTTCACACGCCACATAAACAGGTTCTTTTTTTTTTTAGTTTCATTATAAATCACTTTTTTCTTTCTTTCACTTTATTCCTTATTTTTTGTATTTCGATATGAATCTTCTCTGTCGCTACCGTCTTAATCTCTTATTTGAAATATGTATAATGCATGTTGTCAGTGGTAAGTCATATAAAAAAGCTCTACTAATAACTTTATCAGAAAAGAAGTGCGTCATTGTTTAATATGTAAATTCCACTAGCTATCCAAAAACTAGTCTCTAGTTATGACAGAAATAAGGACTATCTTATCAATAGACCTAGTCGTAATATCATGCGTATTAGGTGTGAAAAAAGAGTGAAAAAAGAGTGAAAAAAAAAGTATGGTGCTCAAATAAGGTACAGTGCATCTATTCTTAAATCGAATTTTTTTAAAAAACGGACATTCCCAATTTTTGGGTTTAAACTCAGTTTTTATATAAAAAAGTTACTAATTTAGGAAGTTCTCACAGCTTTTGATAGTTTAAACCAATAAAAACACATTTAAATTTTTTGTTTGAACTCATATAATGTGAGTAAATATTTTTTTATTGAATCAAAAGAAGTTAATCATGTGATTTTAAGATTTGGAGAACTTCTTCAATTCCAGTTTTGTAGATATCTATATCTGAATCCTCTTCCTGTAACATTTTAAAAATTGGTGTAACCACATACTGCAATATCATTTGCTGTTACAGCTCTGATTTGAATTTTGGCTCTCAAAATAGTCGGACATTTCCGAGTTGGCCCTGCTATTAAGTAGATATTTTATCAACTTATTTTGAAATTTTTTGTTATCAAAATTAAAATTCTGTTTTCATACATCTCTTTAACAAGTTTAATTTAAAAGATCAATGTTCATTCTAAATGATTAAATTACTTTTTTGGTAGTAAATTTACAGTTTTATAAAAAAAAGTAGCTAGGGCTAAAAATTTTCGATTTAAGAATAGATGCACTGTAACGTATATTTATCAGTTAGTCTGAAATAAATCGAGAGTAATTAAATTTAAAATATTTACATTATTGATCAAGTAGATGTTTTTTATTAATATTTGTACAAATAAATGTATTGTAATACAATACTTTCTAGCTGGAAACACAAAAAAAAACATAAAATCATGATACGCGTACTAAGGGAGAAAAGACAAGAGAAAGTTTAAAATGCTTGTGACTATAATCATGATTTGATCTCAAAGCTTTAATCTAAAAGAAAAAGACATGGTAATACTGATAATTATACATAGTAGTCATAACTAGAAATTTCAAACAAGTATAACGATACTCCTAAATAATGAATATCTACAATATGTTTATAGATTTATTCCTTTAATGAATAAAATAAGATCTTATAGACATTCTATATAAAAAAAAGCAATACATATGTAATAATACGTTTGATAGTATTTTTTAAGAATTTAAATGTTTGTAGTTAATAAGAATATGTGAAAGAGAAATATACATCAATTTAGATAATAGGTTTCATTTCTGATAGTAGAGAGCAGCCCAATATGTACCTATATTATGTTTTAGTCTTCATTATTATTTTGTTTTATAAATATTTTAACTAGTTTGCACTTTATTTTGTATTTATAGTTTTTAATATCTTTATATATCTTATAAATTATTGATCATGAGTGGGAGACTCTGACTGTGTTATCAATTTTTCGTTTATTAATCGAAATTATAGTATTGACAGTAGCAGTAGTTGAGGAGGGTTTTATATATATTTAAACGATACAAAAAAGAACAGACTACAATGAATGATTAATCACTAAATACAACACAAGGGCCTAGGCGACTGTAAAAGCTGCTTTGTGACTATTTGAACTAGATTAATCTTCGAATGGATCAAATATATCTGTAGGAAAAATTCGATAAGAGGGTTTATTTAATAGTAAGATTAAGTCCTTTTAATACTAAAATAATGATATTAATATTTAATAAATTGAAATGAGAGGATGTTTGACATGTTTGTGTAAATATATATATATATATATATAAATAAAAAATAAGAATAAACCACGGTAAAGTAAGATAATTAGATAAAGGTAAAATAAAAGCAGATAAGCAATAAAGTTGAATAAGATCTGAAAAACATATAGAAATAAATAACAGAAGGTGGCTAGACTAGGTGCAAAACAATAACAATTTCCTTTACACTACGACACAATCTTTATCCTCCCTCACTTCTCTTATCTTCATATTTTACATACTATATATTCTTAATCTTTTCAAGTTACATTCAGAATACCGATACAAAATTACACTAGAATTCCAGTTGACAAGTTTTATTCAGAAACAGTTACACCAAGTGACAGTTTAAAAAAATATATTTTAAAATATACAATTATCAATACAAAAAATGTTCGCAATTTAGGTAAATAAAATAAAAGGGGAGGGATGGGAGGGACAGTCAGAGTCTTCTCCTACTCCCAATAATGTAGTGAGTGTTTCATTTCGCTCACACCAATAACTCAATTTTTATTCGGGAAAATTCACATGCATTACGGATTGTATATTCATATCTGTCACAATTCTGTAAGCGTGTAAACGGTGTTAAAGAAAATGAGACAGGCATTATCTGTAAAAATATCGCAAAAAAAAAAAAGAAATTTTCTATCAAGAGTATCTAGAGAGTTTAAAATGGAATAAAGTTACATACTTAAGATAGGCTCTTTTTTTATTTATTTAGCAAATTGAGCTCTCTAAAACATGTATCATTCACTTCATCTATTCCGTTCTACGTGTGTACCCTCTTTTTTTTTTTTTTTATATCTGTCAGTGCATATATACTTTTTTTTTGTAACTCAGTTTTTGTATGTATTACAATCATGTGGACATGAAATATTATGAAATATTATATAATTTTTAAAAATAAAATAATGAAGCATTAAAGTCCAAACAATAATTGATGATTGTGTTTGGTACTCAGAAAGAAAACTGGAAAAATGACGAAGTTGGGGAAAAGAGTGGTAAAAAAAAGGTAGTAAAATCACGGATGACTTTTATCCGGATTTATAAAAAGTATAACCAGGCACATTGTCACGTGAATAAAGTTTTTTATAACTTTTGCATGAAATACACCATTACATCACATGGCATACAGGCAGATTTTTTTTCTCATACGCCATGCAAACAAGTTTTTTTTATTATAAATAATCTTTTTTTTTATTTTGTTCTTTTCTTTCACTTTCTTCTTTTTACATATATTCCTTCCTTACCGCTCCATTTTTAATCTCTTCTTTCTTCACACTCCTTATCTAAAGAAGAGATTGTTCCAAGAAAAAAAAAACTGCGTAAAACATATTGTTACCAGTGGTAAGTCTAATAATTTTATCAAAAAATAAATGATTCATTTTGTCTAATAAATTTCAATAGAAAATAATCATTTTTTGTCCAAATTACAAGTGAAAAAAGAACAAGTATTATACTAAAAAAAAAACTGGTAAGTATTTTGGTGGTTTAACGGCTAGTTGGATAAAATTTCATCCGTGATTTTACTTATTACTCTTTTACCCAGCACCAAAAGTGACGATTCATGAGTACTTTTTTTTTTGTATATGTTGTTGGGAACAGAGATAGACCGAAAGAGGACTAGTCTGTCAAAATGTTAGGAAGAGGAGCATGAGGAATATTTTTGGAAATAAAATACTCTTGACGCATTTGGAAGACTTTGGCTGTAGAGACCAAGATCACAAAACTGGAAAGAAAAGGAGTATTGCTGAAAACGAAAGCCCAGTGACAACGCCATAGAGCTTCGAGTGTAGCAGCAACAATGAGAATGGACGAGAATTGAGGTAAATCGGGTGTACTAGTAGGAGTTCGCACAGCGTATATAGCGAGCTGGAGTTGACCCAGGGAGACACGAGGATCGGAAGGATTGATAAAAGTATGCCACATATATTGCTAGGTTTGTAGCTTAGCAGGACACAGAAAGATGAAGTGCAAAATTGATTCGACCGGTTCAGAGCATATGGGGCAGGCTGGTGATGGAAAGTGAACAAGAATCAAGTTATGTAAAAGAGGCTTGTGTGGGAATTTCTTATGAACACATCCATTCTACCAAAAAAAAAAAAAAAAAAAAAATGTCGTCACTATCTTCATTTACGCATCTCCATTGACTTTTTTTTATCACTCAACGTTCTTCTATTTTATCTTGACACAATGGATAATACGTACAAACTGACGAATGAAAGGAACGACCCTTCCCTCAAAATATTTCTCAGAAAATCCTATTAGTGATTGGTCTTTCGAAAAATATGAGACTTCAGTTAATAAAGACAAAACCAGACCAGTAAATGCGGCCAAAATCAAAAATACATATAAGTTTCTCTTGGAGAGAATGCAAGAATTAAGTGATGTGCCTGATTCTGTAAAGGCGGAAGTTTACCGTTTATCATTAGCATTAGAATCACCTAAAACAATGTCTGAAAACATCAATTTTAATATTACAGCAGATCTCTTCTAGCGTTCTTAATGCTTTGGGCTCAGGTACTTTTAATTCAAATCAACAACTGCAACCGACAGAAATCGTCCAGCAACAGAAAAAAGATATCGATCCTACATTAGAATTGGTGCATTCTGGTAATGAGGAGAGTGAGGAAGAGGATAAAATTCCCTCCAATTTATCCATCTACCACCATCCCTACCGTACTTGAATGATATTTACATATTTGATAGAGATTCTACATCATCTGTTAGCAAGTATTTCTCAACTAAAGTCCATACTATGCTCAAACCAACGTTGTCATTTGATACATATTTCCCTACAAGAGGACTGAATTGCTACGATTGGTGTATGGACATCGAAGTATCACCTCCCGCTGATTGGACCTCTTCATTGACATTGTGTGGTCAATTACTCGTAAAAGCGTGTGTCTCTAATAATCTTTTAGGCATGCACACCGCTCAGGTTCTGACACAAATCCTCTCAGTTCTTATGAATAGACCACCTGATGACTCAAACGAAGACAGCTTCGTTCATTATTACCTTTCACCATTATTGTCATCTGTATTTGCTTCGAATCCTCTTTTGAAAATGAAATGGGCTAATGGACAGCTAATAAAAAACGATAACGCTTCATTCAAGCCGGACTTCTTAGTGTACAACATCTCTGGCAGTGTCAAATGTGTTATATTAATAACTGAATTGAAGCCTACTGAACAAAACTGTTGAGGATACATAATCATAGGTACAGCTAAATAGATAGGTGATCATTGTAGTTATTATATATGTATATATTATTTTATTTTATTATTATTAAAGCAAGATCATTGCTTAATGCTGGCATAGGCAGACCACATTACTTTTTCATAGATCAATAACATATACGTTCATCTAAACTCTGCAAGTGTCAAAATAGTTATGCATGTTTGTGAGTTTGACTATTTGCACCATTTCTAAAGTGACATATAAACAGGTTTTGCATAGTGTTTAAATTATTCTCTTTAGTGAGTTATTCAATTTGATAAAAGCAGAACAAAGGCTTAAAGTAAAGAGGATAATGATGATAAAGATATATTCCATGCATGTTTTACGCGACCAAGTATCAAATCGCTTTATTGAGAATTTTGAGAAATCCTTTTTTATTGAGTATTTAAATTTATCAAGTGCATAGCACTGTGTAGTACCAACAAGTCAAGCGTTTTTAGTACGACTAGTAACTAGATGTTAAAATCAGATTCCGTTTTCGTAAATATATATATATATATATATATATATATATATACCTTCTTCCTGTATTCATGTCAAATAGTACTATATTCCAGATCTTGTATCCAAGCCTTTTCTTCTATGGTCAAACAAAAATGAAAGTAGATTCGAATCTTTCTAGAATTTTGCATCAATTCCAACTTCTAAATTATCCAGTGTAACTTCTTTCAAACCTGCTGTTGAATCGGCAATGTATATAAAAAAACAAATTCATATTAAAAACATACATTCACCTAACAGATGGGTCCAGGTTCATAATGATGGAATGAATCATAGTTTGACTGCTATCAGGCTTATGCTTGTTTTGGAAACCATCAACATACATAACAATGCAGATATCCTTATCACCGACAATTTTCTCTTCACGTAAATGCTTATAGTTCTCACCAGAGAAGATATCTGTGAAATTGAAATTTGTAAGATTCTAATAAGTTTATATTTCGTAAGACTTACTTTAGTTTTTGACAAAATGGAATAAATTTTTGGAAGATTTGAAAATTCACAATTACTATCTGGCACAGTGAATGAAAATAACTGTGCCATGATAAAATTACTTCCTGTTGTTTCATAAAAGATATATATGCCGATATATGTACCTAGAAAACTTAAAGTCAATTAAACAGTTATATCTCTATAAAAAATTAACTAACCGGCAACATGGACTCCAAAGAGCGGTATATTATACTTCCTTTTTGTCCACGCTCTTTTTAAACTAATAGAAAGTTTGTACAAATCCCGACGTTTTGCTTCTTCATAAACGTCGGGTTTTTTTAGCTTCTATTACAAAGGGAGAGTCCGTTTCTTTCATCAAAATCCCCCCGTCAGCTTTTTTTATTTTTTTGGGTGGTTTCAGCACCCATAAAAAAAGTGTCTCTAAAAAAAGGTACATATTTCAGTAGTATTAGTACTATTTCATGTTCGTATAATGTGGGATACTAACCCTTCCAATTCAAAAATGGTGCTACATAAGATTCTAATAATTTTATATTTCATAAGACTTACTTCAGTTTTTTTGACACAGAATAAATTTTTGGAAGACAAAAAAATTCACGATTGTTGTCTGGTATTACGCACGAGGACAACTGAACCATAGTAAAATTTTTACTTTTACCTACTTCGTAAAAGATGTATGTACTGACATACATATCCCATTCTCGTAAAAAAAAAATAATTTAAACAATGGAATGAAGAAATGAACTTCATATCCATTTTCATTTACATAAACAATTCTTTTTCCATCAGGGTAAAAGCTTGAGCTGAAAATAAATTAATAGTTAGTTAAATAACGTAATACAGTAGAGCTCAAGTAAGAAAAGACTTACAATACTTTCAAAATTTTTTCCAATTTACAGTCTTGATCTGGAAGTTGTTTGTTCTATAATAGTTCATTATGAATTTTGGTATCACTAATACGTGCTAAAACTTACTTTGATGAAAGCATTTATAGCTTTTGTTTCTTCATCATTTAATTCATCTACAACAAAATTTTGTTTGAAAATATTTTTGATAATGTATGCTTTGGCATACAGTTGGTATTTTTAATTTCTTAATCGATAAGAATTATATTTTTTTTAGACCTATTATATAGATTGAAAAAAGTAAATAAGTACTAAACAGTTGCTCGCTTTATTTATAGTTTTACTTACAAAATTTCTTTTAAAGACTTAGAACGTCCTTTCACATCAGCGCAAGAACTATGCAAAGTCCTGCTTCCTTTAGCCATTTCCTTGGTCTGTTGAAGCTTTCTACACTTATGTCTATCCGAGAATTCGAGACTACGACGATATTTTGTATTCCCATCCTTATGTTGAAGAACCTTATTAATAGTTACTTCTACATAAAAATTAATTAGTTAGATTATAACTAAGAGCATTTAATTATGCTTACCATTATCATTGTCATTGATGACTTCCTTCGTAAGAGCTTCTTCACGTTTTCTAGCAATCTTTTCTTGCATGTTTAATGAATGAATTATTCTTTTGTTATGTCTGCTCATTGTATAGTTAAAAAGTTTATAAATAAAAATAAAAATAGTTTTTTTTTAACTTGGACGGAAAAAGATAGGGGGGTTTTTTAAATGCAAATTATAATCGCCTCAGTTTGGAGGTTTAGATGTCTGAAATTTAACTTCAAAATGATCTGCATTGTTAATAAGTTGTTTATATGAACTTATTTAATAATACAAATGGCTGAAACGTTTTATTTATTCAACATCAGACAATTTCTATATATTTACAACTTTAATCACATATATGTGTGTTAGAATTTGTATCGTTTGGTAAAGCGTGTTTGAGTACCCATCTTATGGAAAACATGTTAGTGAAAGAGTATCTTTTGGATCATGTAATTGGCTTATTATCTTGACAGCTACAAATTATGTTACTTCCATCGTGTTGCCTATGTTTAAGACGTTAAAGCTTGAGGGACCAAATGGGAACCGGACATCTAAAAAAGGAGTCTGTAGAAAGGCTTGGTTACGCAAAATGTTTTATAAACAAAGGTCGGAATTCCACTGCCGAATTGGAGCATCTGACGGCATGTGGTGGAAATAATTGGGAATTGACAATGGAATCTTTAGCTCGAGTGCTTTCGGATATAGAATAACTTGCTATTTTGAAATCTCGAGCAGTGAAAGATTTTACAGTTGAGAGTATCTTGTTCTTTGAAGAGTATCGACGTTAGATTAATGATCTAAAAGAAGATAATTTTCGAGAGATCAAGAAGAAGAAGAAGAAAGGAGGAAGAAGCAGTAGAATCTTTAAATCGGATAGAGCCAGGAGGAACCGCACAATCGAGTACAATGCTCCCTCAAGATGAAGATTTTTTGAAAATGCCACTCAAACCTAAACATGTATTGCAAGCGATTGACTTTTATCTTACGTTTATTAGAAGAAAATGCACCACTGAAGGTAAATATATCGTATAAAACGAAGATAGGGATTGGGAAAATCATGGAGCCAATTTCTACTAGAAGCCCAAATTGTAATAGTAAACATACTATACCCATTATACCCGACTTTTCACAATCACCTGTCACCTCTCTTAGGTCGGAAGCATCGATTGCTGCGACAAAGTACATGGATTTTCTCCGCTTTCTCTCAAGCTTCTACTATTGTAAGTCAAACAGAAGACGTTTGTGAATTGCAAGGTCATCATCATCTTACGCTACAAGTGTTTGAACAAGCTAGAAAGGAAGTGTTTCGGAGTATATTTTCTGAGTTATTTCCTCTAAAGTACATTAGTCGAAGCTTCTAACACACATATATGTGATTAAAGTTGTAAATATATAGAAATTGTCTAATGTTGAATAAATAAAACGTTTCGGCCATTTGTATTATTAAATAAGTTCATATAAACAACTTATTAACAATGCAAATCATTTTGAAGTTAAATTTCAGACATCTAAGCCTCCAAACTGAGGCAATTATAATTTGCATTTAAAAAAAAAAAAAAAAAACCCCTACTACTACTTGTCGTATCTTTTTCCACCCATGTTACGTTTATTGAGACCAAGAGCACAAAGAAGTTCAGTTCGATTTATTCGATTCTATAGTAGTGATATTATCAATCATGCTACACCTAGTATTAAAAAAGAACCCTTGTCACCTTTGGGAAAACATTTACGGGACGCTATTAAGGTACATAAAAAAGTGCCTTTTTTTTTTTTTTTTTTTTTTTTTTTACTCATGTTGACCATTCCATAGTTGACAGGACCTTTAACTATTTCACATTTCATGAGACAAGTTTTAGTTAACCCATTGAGTGGGTACTACATGGAAGGCGATGTATTTGGAAAGAAGGGAGATTTTATTACTTCACCCGAAGTCAGTCAAGTATTTGGAGAGGTAAATAAAAAAAAAGGGGGGGAGGGGATGGAAGTTTTTGAGTAAGTAATTGATTAGTTTAAATAGTTGTGTGGTATTTGGTATTTGACAGAATGGATGCGATTAGGTGAACCTAAAAAGACACAATTTATTGAATTTGGACCTGGTAGAGGAACTTTAATGAGTGATATGTTAAGGGTATATATATATATATATATATAAAAAGTCCAAAGTAACACGAAGTCTTAAATGCATAATGATATTGTTTTTTTTTAGACTTTATCCCAATTCCCATATTTCTATAAAACGATTACCGACGTACATTTTGTTGAAGCAAGTCCAGGGCTTCGTAAGATGCAAAGAGTAGCACTTGTAAAAGGGTCAGAAGATAAAGATGTAGTTCGAATTGAAGGAAATCAACATGAAGCACCATTAGAGACTATCACTAGAGAAGATGGTGTTAGAGTATCTTGGCATGATGGCATCGAAGTAGTTCCAGGTAAGTTAGTAGCGACATATAGCTGATAGAGTTATTTAATTGTATGTATATAGATCAATGGTCGTTTATTATGGCGCATGAATTTTTTGATGCTTTACCTATTCATAGTTTCGAAGTAAGTTAACGAAATAGATTTTATTTGATTTTTATATATATATATATATATATATATTGAAACCGTTAATAGAGAACTGGTTCTGAATGGCGTGAGATGATGATTGATATTGATGAAACTGATGAAAGGTAAAATTCTCTTTTCATGATGATGATTTTCTTTTTCCAAAGTACTAATGTTTTTTGAAAAAGCGAACATAACTTTCGTATCGTCAAATCACCTATTCCAACTGCCATGACAAAAACGTTCTTGAGCGATAAGAAATTTACAACTGAGTTCAAGGAAGGAGACCGTATAGATATCTCACCTGATAGTTGGGGAGTCATGGATAAAATGGCTAAATATTTAGATCGTAATGGTGGTACTGGTTTAGCTATTGATTATGGACAGGATTATATTCAAGGAGATACGTTAAGAGTATGTACTTTGTTTTTTGTATTATAGAGGGAAAAAAAAAGTATACTGATAGGTTGGAATTTAGGCCATTAAAGATCATAAAATCATTCATCCTATGTGTGATCCAGGTACTGCAGATTTAAGTGCAGATGTTGATTTTGCCTTTTTAAAAGACGCGATTTTAAAAGAATCAGGTAAAAAAAAATTAAATATTTTTTTTTGCATGAACATATTATTTAAACCATGTTTTAATAAAATAGATGTATCTGCTTATGGTCCTATCACACAAAAAGATTTCTTACAATCTTTAGGAATTCAAGCTAGAATTGAACAATTATTTAGAAGTGCAAAATCATCCGAACAAAGAAAGACTTTGTTAGACGGCGCAGAGAGATTAATGGACCCTGAAATGATGGGTAGAATTTATAAGGTCTTGGCTTTCGCTAAAGAGTCAGGTAATGTGAAAGGAGAGCCTGTCGGTTTTGAAAACAAAAAATGAATAATTGCAGATCCTACACATTCGGACACCTACTCTCAGCAGCCCTTTTAAATTATAGGGAATAGAGAATACCTGTACTCATTTATCTTTCAGAAAATATAGTTATTCATGTCTTGCATTTTTTTTTTTTGACCCATATCATGTTTTTTTCCTTCCTCATTCCTAGTTTAAAACCTTTCTTTAGAATTAAAGCACTTCATTTCTTTTTAAAGATGTATATATATATATATATATATATAGTTACATAGTCGAAGTGATGATTTAATTACTTGTTTTTGATATACCCGGTAATTAGCTACCATAACTCCATAAATATGATGGGATTAAAAACCACTTTTAAAAACAATAAAAAAAAATTGTTGATTCAATTAATAAAGTTAAATTTAACTACTCAACAAAAAAGTGTTTCTCATAGTTCTCGATTTAGTGAAACTCATTAGCACTAATGTATGTACATTAAGCTTCTGAATGGATATTATAAAAAAAAAGCTGAATAAGATCCTTCATTTGTTTTATTATCAGGTAAATAAAATAATTAGACCGCTTTTGAACTGACGATTCAATAATCTATCATTAACTTTTCTATACTCCTTTTATTATTTGTTTGTGGATCGATTTTCATCACCCAGCTAATTTCGTACATCAAGTTTGTCTGGCTGTATCAGTACTTAACTCATAATAGTCTTTTTTCCCCTAATATTCGAAGCTTCTATACTAGCTATTTATAATATATAATTGATCGTTAATATAATTAAGCTGATGGTACACGTACTAAAGAAGCAAAGACAAAAGATGACCAAAAGTATTGCTACGTTGATAGTGAACCAATAATAAGAAAAAAAAATGTGAGCGGGGGCAATGTGTTTTCTTTTAAATGTTACACATGACCCTATAATTCTGTCAAACAATGAAAAGTTTATTATTACAGGATAGCTAGTATAATCAAGAAAATTGGATGATGAACAAAAGAACTAGTTTGCTAGCTGTATATATCACTGATTTTTGATAAAAGATAAAAGAGCTGTAAAACAAAAAGTATACTACCTTCAGGTTTTTTTTTGTAACAAAAAAAAAAAAAAAAAAAATTTGCGGTGTAGTACATGCAGATGATAATCGTAAGATAAATTGAAGTACCTGTAAGAATCCTGCAAATGATGTAATTTTCAGAGAGAGAAAGAAGTGACGGTTATGTCAATTAATAAATAAATAAAAAAAGTAAAGGCCTCATTGCACTTTTTACTTCTATTATTGTATACCAAAATACCTACTTACACATGTTACACATGTTTCGACTAAAAAAATGTATTCACAAAAGATCATTGTATCTTATCCAAAGGGGCTTAAAAACCGAGTGTAGGAAAACATCACCCAGCATAAATAAGCCCAGTGATAAAATACCGTTAGCAACACAAGTTCGGTCAAAGAATGAAGACGATAAAAGCAATGAATCAGACGATGCATTTATTGGATCTATATTTACGGATCAAGCATGGTTGTCAAAGAAAATGGAATGGTTAGAGGATCTACCAACAGTCGAAGCTATTAATACAAAAATGGCCGAACTTTATCCTCAATTCACTTCTCAGTTTACTGACTTACGTAAAGGATATGAAAAAATGTGGGATTACTTGACCATGGAGGATTTCAGAAAGATCGTGGACGAGATCAACAAAGATGCCAAAGATCCTTTAATATTCCCGGAACTTAACAAAGACGCTACTGTCAGGTAAGAATGAAAAAGACATGCATATTTTTATGCTCAAAGACAATACACTAAAGAAAAAAAGAATAAAATAGAGAGGGGTCAAGTTTATCAAAAGAAGAACAAGAGTTCATCAAGAAGAGAAAGCAATTACAGAAGCAAGCGTTTGCAAAGTTAATTGGAGTAAATCCTAATAGTATTGATGAGCGAGATTTACCCGTAGTTGGATTGGCATCGAGTGGAGGAGGATACCGAGCGATGATTGGCTTAACAGGATATTTAAGTGCAATGAAAGATTCGGGTGTACTGGATTGTACCATGTATTTTGCAGGTATCTCTGGCTCTTGTTGGACTATGGCTTTATACTATAATCAATTGACGCAGACAACACCTCAACAGTTGAAAGAACATATCAAGTCGCACGTGAATACACATTGGGCTAATATGTCAAACTTTATCAATCTTTTGACATCGTCACCTGAAAACAGTAAACTTTTAATGCAAGGCGCTATTCAAAGATTTTATCAACAGCATGGTGATATCAGTCTAGTCGATATCTTTGGTATTTTGATGGGTCAAACTTTGTTTACTAAAAAGAGAAATATATTACCGACTGAAATATCAGGTCAGGACACAGTCAGTCAAACAGAGGGATCTGAAGTAGGTGAATTCAAGCATAGGGATATGTACTTGACAGGACAAGCACAGTATATTAAGGATGGATCTGAACCAATGCCTATTTATTCAGTTGTAAGACACGATATTACGTTAGGAAAAACATTTGAAGATCGAATGGAAGAAATCAAGAATAAGTTAAATTCAACAGATAAACCAAATGAAATTGAAAGTTTAGAAAAGAAAAAGAAAAAGCTTGAAAACCAACAAAAGGATGCTTATCAATGGTTCGAATTTACACCGTATGATGTTGGTTGTGAAGAAGCAGAAGCCTGGGTTCCAATGTGGTCTTTTGGTCGTAAATTCGAAAAAGGAAAGAACTTGGAAAGATTACCAGAACAAACAATTGATATTTTAATGGGGTAAGATTAAAAATAAATAACAATATATAATAAATAAATAACAAGACTAAATAAATAAATCTAATAAGTATGTTTGGTTCCGCATTTGCAGCAAGTCTTGTACACTTTTATAAGGAAATCAAAAGTTTCTTACCAACTGGATCTCTTGATAAGATTGATGAAGCCATTAAAAGATATGAAGCATCCATGTCAAGTTATCATCCTATATCACCTTCTTCCTTTGCTAATCCATTTTACGGTATATCTGAAACATTTAAAATGAAAGACGGAAAAGAGGTCAAGCGACCTAAAGCGCTTATTGAATCAAAAGAACTCTACTTGATGGATGCAGGTATGGATAACAACATTCCATTCTATCCTCTGCTTCGAGAAGGCCGTAATGTGGATATTATTCTAGCAATTGATTTAAGTGCAGACATCCAAACCTCGACACACTTTGATCGTGCAGAAAGTTATATTAAAAAGAGAAATATTAAAGGTTGGCCTACAGGAGCAGGCTGGCCAAAAGATAATAGTGAAGAGAAATACCCATTAGGATCATGTACGATATTTGAAGCAAAGACAAAGGAAGTGGTCAAGGATGAATCAAAATCGAAATCGATCAAGAAAGTGAATCCAATTACTTTAGCATACTTTCCTTTTATTGTGAATACAGCTTATGACCCAGACTTTGATCCTCAAGAAGCAGAGTTTTGCAAGACATGGAACTTTGTTTATACACCCCAACAGGTTGAGAAAGTAACTGGATTAGCAGAAGCCAATTGGTCGGATAATTTAGAAAAGATCAAGGATATTTTGAAAAAGACATGGGAAAGAAAAAGAGATCAAAGATTAGAAGATGAAAAAGTATGAAGTTGTTTTATTTCTTTTTTTTAAAAAAAAGAAAAATATATATATATGTGTGTACTATAATAAAAATGTGTAAAATGTGTGCGCGCTGTGATATATTTTAATTTAACAAATTGTAATAATTAAACTACGACGATTTGTGTTCCATGCGATGTAACTTCTCAACCTGTTCCGGTGTACCAGAGTTTTCAATATTACGTATTAAACTAGGATAGAGGTCCCAATCAGTATCGGTAGAGATATTACAGTTATCTATCGCCTTGAGATTAGCAGTGTATTTACGATAAGTAGAGCCAGGTAAGCAATTCATCTTTTGGCGGTAAAGAGCAGGATGAGTTAAATCATCTTCAGTCATAGCATGTTCCACCACAGCAGTTTCTTGCCTTGGACGTTCAATAATTGAAGTTTGAGTCTTTTTAGAATTTAAAGTCATTTAATAAAAGATATATATGTGTAAAGTATATGTTTAATGTTATAAAAAAAAAAATATGGAAAAGAGGAAAAGGATATTTATATAACTTTGTTGTCGTCAAGTTTTTGCATGATAGAAAAAAAAAAAATAATAATAATCACACCACACAGAAAAAACTAGAAAAAAAACTTTCCATAAAAAAAAAACTCCGGTTATAAAAAAGAAATTTAACAAAGGGGGAACCAATTAATGTTCAATGTCTTCCCAGTCACGTCCTTTTACGTTTGAGAGTTCCGTCTCCGTCATTACCGAACCACTGGTAAAGTAGCCAGATGCAATTTTAGCATCAATTTCAACTCTATTATACCGTGGGAGAAAAAAATAGAAAAACTAATGAGAATCTTTTTTTTTACACACACACACGCGCGTAAAAACACACACAAACACACACACATACACACACACACACACACACACACACACACATGCATACACACACACACACACATACACACACTTACCTAGAGTCAGCAGGAATAAGTTCATCAGGAATAGGTACACGCTCAATAATAGGAATACCGGAACCGACAATGGCGTCATGTTTCTAAAAAAAGAAGGTGAGAAAATGAGTGCCGATTACTTACGATTGGTTTGAAATGCTATTTACCATATTAGACATTGACTACAAAGAAAAGAAAAAAAAAACCGTCAGCATAAAAAAAAAGGTACGAAAATAAAAACATATTTACCATCATACGATCAATCTTTTGAATACCTAACCAATGTAAAACATCAGGCATCAAAGCTTGGAAACGCATATCTTTCACACCAGCAATACATTCAGTACGTAAAAAGTAATTATCGGCTGTATCACCACCTGCTTGTCTTTTACCTATTAGACATTTAAAATTTAGTGCTACGTATAACTTTAGAGAGGTTTGTAACACTTACGAGCATTATATACCAAATATTTCGTTACTTCACCCAAAGCTCTTCCTTCCTTTCTAACTATATAATTACAAATCGATCCAAAGGGGGTTAAATAAATATAAATAAATAATTTTCTCAACTTACAGTAAACAATAACACCAACACCACCTTGTTGAGCTTGCTTTACACATTCTTCAATACCATAGATTAGATAAGGTCTACAAGTACAGATATCACTACCTATTTTTTTTTTTTTTTTATACTTAGTATATTTGTAAAAGTAGATAAACGTATTTTTTTTTTTTTTTTACCAAATACATCTGAACCGTTACACTCATCATGTACACGAAGTGTAAGTTTTTTGGTAGGGTCTAGATATTAAGGGGCTATCAGCTTATCAAGTGATGATAAATATTTAAAGTTTTTTTTTTCTACTTTACCAGAAACATATTCAGGATTACCAAAAATATATACACTAATACCTCCAATAGGGGGTAAGTAGACTTTCAAGTCAGGTCGAGTGATCAATTCAGGATACATTCCACCTATAAAGAAATTAATGATTATTATGGAATTTTGTTTGTTACGCGTTTCGGTATGACTTACCAGTGTCCTCACTAAAAGAAAAAATAATAATAATAATAATAATAAAAATGGAAGAGTACAAAATAGATTAGTCTTGTGCATATAATTAAGCGTACGTGTGTATAAAACTTACAATAAAGCACGACGGAGTAAAGTTTCTTCAATACCGAATCTTTTTGCGACACCAGGCAAGTACCAAACAGGCTCAAGAGCAGCTTTTGAAACAGCTAAATCACCCCTTTCATTTACCACTATTTTACCATCCACTTTCAAGTTACCAGTCTTGACATTCATTTCCATTTCAGCCATCGTCATATGAGCCCGAGTAATAGCAATAGTAGGTCTAAAACATACATGAAAATGTGAGTATAAAGTATTTCCCTGCTTATTTTTTTTTTTTTTATATATATATTTCCTGTACCTGACATCAAGACCTGCTTCATACTCATCCTTGAAAACAGAAGGAGCAACATGACCAAAGGGATCGACCGAGACAATCTTTTCGGGATCAAACCAAGAAGGATGAGGACCAATTTGATAAGTAGGTTCAGTCATGTTGAAGTTGGGACGATAATTGGAAGGTAAATCGCCAATAGCTACAGCTAATGCACGATAAATACAATAGGAACCACCGTAGGCACCAATAGCATTTCTTTTTTTGTTAAAGAAATGATAGATTAGTTAACATAATGCAACCCTTTTATATTTATTCATTACCTCTTCTTAATGCTATTAGCATGACGAGAAGCTACAACAGGACCTCTTTCCTTTGCATCTTTAGCACCCCATTGAAGATGAATTGGCTTGATACCGTGTTGACCAGGATAAGCTTTTTGAAGGTACAGATAAAAGATTATTTAGATTGTTATCTTTTTAAAAAAAAGATATAAGAGGCAACTTACTAGTAAGAATCACACGACTAGGATACATGGATGATTGGGTGCCAGGAGAAGTAGCAGATTTTGGCGTAGCACAGTCAGCATCCTTGGCGTCATTAGTTAAAGCAGTGATAGAGACAGAAGGAGATAAGTCTGTATCACCAAACTTGGGAGGAGTTGCAGTAGAAAGTTTTTCAAACTGTTATACACAACACACGCATGAGTATTTTCAGAAATAATCAAAATAAATACCTTACCTGTTCAGCTAATCTCAATTGATCCAATCTCAATGTTTCCATAGTGGATAACATTTTCTCCAAAATAGCATCATCGTTTGCAATAGTCATATTTACCTTGTATTATTATTTAAAACCGAAAGATAATAAACAAAAAAAAAAAAAAAAGAGAGAAGCGAAAAAAAGTAAGGATTTTTATACGCATCAAAAAAAAAAAAAAAAAAAAAAAAAAAAAAATTAATTATCCAGATAGAGTAATCATGCGATAACAAAAACAAATCAATCAAATAAACACAAAAAACTTAAACATTTTTCGTGTTTTGTATCAGATAGAGTTTCAGCTGATTGCTTATCACAATGCAAAAAGAAAAAAAAAAAAAAAAAAAAAAAAACTTATAAATATTCTGTTACAATTTAATTTATCCTTTTTATTTTTTATTCCTCTCTCTTTTTCTCTCTTCTTTACATCTTTTTTTCTTATTTTTACTGTTATGACTATGTCGAATTCTGTTCATGTTAGCAAGCATCCTATTATTGCTCAAAAGTTATCTCTTTTAAGAGAAAAGAATTTGAAGCCCAAGGCCGTAAGAGAATTAACCAATGATCTCTCCATCTTATTGGGTTATGAAGCTACTCAGGATGTAACATTGAAAAAGGGACAAACTGTAAGTAAACTAGTCAATTAAATTGAATTCATAACCTATAAACTTTTTTTTTTTTTTCATTGTAGGCCTCAAGTCAATATGGTGAATATCAAACAAATGAGGTAAAAGAAAGAGTTGGATTAGTTCCTGTTCTTAGATCAGGTTTAGGTCTTGTTCAAGGTAAGAATAGTTAGCATATATATTTAGGCACGCGCGTGTGAAATTTAACACTGTATACGTAGGATTTTTAAACTTATTCCCTGATGCACCAGTAATGCATTTGGGTATTTATCGTGAAAAAGTCTCTCATCAGCCTGTAGAGTACTATAATAAATTACCTGATGTACCCAACGTTGATTTATGTTACGTATTGGATCCTGTCATTGCTACTGGTAATACTGCTGTAGCAACTATCAACATGTTGAAGGAATGGGGAGTGCAAGGCTCTCAGATTAAGTTTGTAGCAATCGTTGGGGTACGTTATATTCATTTGTTTATTTACCAGTCAGTATTTTAAGACTTATACATAATTTATATCTAGTCTACACAAGGTCTTGAGCAGCTTCAAACAACTCATCCTGATATCAATATTTACGTTGCTGCTATTGATGAAACACTTGATACCAAAGGGTAAAGAAAATATATATTTAAAATGCATTCCTAAATTCTCACACGTATTTCTTAGATATATTAATCCCGGTATTGGTGATTCTGGTGATAGACTTTGGAATACTATTTAAAAAAAAAAAAAAAAAAAAAAAAAAAAAAAAAAAAAAAAAACCTTAAAAAAATAAATAAAATTGTTGTGTGTTCCTTTCTTTTTTCATAATTCTTCCTCTTCTTTTCAACTTAATATAAAAATGACTGTTACTACTTTATCTATCTATCATAATCCGCGTTGTTCGAAATCACGCAACGCACTAAGTTATCTTGAATCAAATAAAGATAAACATAATTTTGAGATAAAAGTAATTCTCTATCAAAAGGAGCCTCCTACCCGCGTACAATTAGAAAACTTATCTAACTATCTCGGCCTAACCTCAAAAGAAGACAGCACAAAGCCTTGGAACATCTTGCTTCGTCCCGACGCACAAAAGTTAGTCTCGAGTTGGGAAGAAACTTTTGACTTGTTGTCAAAGGAACCTCAACATCTTGAGCGTCCCTTCATTGTAGATTTTGAACATGAAAGAGCTGCTTTAGGTAGACCTGACCTTACTGATGTGGAAGCACTTGTTCAAAACCTTTAAAGCGTGACTTGTTTTAAACTTTTTTTTTTTTTTTTTACCCTTGTTTCTGGGGGGGAATTCCAAATAAAGTTTCTCTCTTTTTATCAAATATAACATATAATATACACAATGAACTGTTCAAGACATGTATTCACCAGTATTCGTACATATGCCACCAAAAGTAAAACAACAAATTTAAAGTGGAAACCTAGTGTACCTGTTCAACAAACAACTCTTTCTGACGGAACTATTTTTATTGCACGTCAACCTGTTGTCGAACCTAGCGTTCAAGCCAATGTCGCACCATTGATCAATAAGCCTTCTACTATTACAAAGAAATTGAACGAAGCTGAAATTAACGAAATGCGTCAGTTAAGAGAATCCGATCCTGTTGCTTGGACTCGTTCTAAATTAGCAAAGAAATTTGGTTGTTCTGAATTATTTGTAAGTATCGCTGCTCCCAGTAAAGTGCCAACAGTTGTAGAAAATGAAGTCAGTCATGGTTATAGACGTAAATTGATTACACAAGAAAGACAAAAGAGAAGAGCTCTTTGGTAAAATAGAGATTTTTTTTTTTTTATGTTGTTAGTTGATTCAAAATAAAAAGAAATGAATAAAAAATAAAGAGGAGAGGACAAATTGTACATTTTTGGTGCCTGATTCTATAAAAGAGCAACATTTTATTTTGTTGTTGTTGTTGTTGTTGTTGTTGTTTTAAGCTTTTACTTTTATTACTAACTAATATCATGTCTCGTTCTATTTCTTTTCCAACTTATTATAGTCAACTGGTGATGAAATCCATGATTTCACAGTGTTCGGATGTATTAGAAAAAGCAGAAATTATTACAGAACCTGATTCTTACTTTACATTTATCTCGGATTATCTTTTTCCACCAGTTACTACTTCTTCATGTCGTGTACCTATTGCAAGTTATTCTATTACTGCAAAGATGCTTCTCAACTATGCTTTTTATAGGCTTAGGCTTAGTTCTCCATTCTATATAGATTATGGTTGTGAATGCTTTTTCATTAACACGGAGAAAAAAAGTATAAACCTTTATACAGGTAAATTAACTTGTAGATATAACTTGACATCATATGTAAACCTAAGTTTATCTTTGTCTTTTTTTTATATATATATATATATATATATATAGTTGCTGTATTACTTGTTTCCTTATTTCTAAACATTTACTTTGCTTTAATGATTAAATATGCAGTACGACAACAGCGGAGATCACTATCTAATGACAGTAAAAAAACAACTGGCTTTTTCTCATCACAATTTCTCTTTTTCTTTCCCATTCTTTTTCTTATTTATCGTAAATATGGCTAATAAAAAAGCAACTTGTTATATTCTCAATGTAAACCATGCAATGTCTTTATATCCAGACAATGTGTTCTCCAAGTCTTTAGAAACTATCACTTGTTCTATTGAAGACCGAGTAAGTTTTCTCCATTGACAGCCTCTTTTTTTTTTTTTTTTACTGACTACTCCTATGTAGGTACTTGCAGGTAGAAAGACAGACTTGGTCTCTGTTCTTCTTTGCGGTACACCGGGTAAGTTACTTGTTTGAATCGTGGAATTCAACTCACTCCTTTTTTTTTAAAAAAAAAATATATATATAGAAACGAGAAACGCGTTAGCGGAAGCAACACCGGGTCAATATGAAAGAATTTTTGCAATGACACCTTTAGCTATGCCTACTGTTCAACTATTAAAAGACCTTTCGAATGTTACTACCTCAAAAGAATCAGAACCTCCAGCTGACGGTAAAAAAAGAAAAAGTGTTTTTTTTTTAAAAAAAAACAAAAAACTAAACGACCACTTTTTTTTTTTTTTAGTATTGGACGCATTGATTGTGGCTATTGATATGATTGCAACTCATTGTAGACACTTAAAATATACGAAACGCGTCGTTATCTTTACTGACAACAAATCTACAATTGATTGGCTTGATTTATCTGCTGTTGCAGATATGTTGAAAAACAACCAAATCGAATTAACGATTGTGTAAATGTTGTTAACACGTATGAAAAAAAAAAAAAAAGCTCTTTTTATTCATTTTGTTTCTTTTTTTTTAGAGGTGCGGATAAAAAGGAGCTTGAATCAGACGAATGTTCAGAAATTGTAAAGACAAATTACGAAAACTGGCAAACTTTAATTAAGGAAGGTTACGAAGGAGATATTGCTGATTTGGAAGAAGCGTATGCACAAACACAAACCATCTATGCAAAAGAAGTTACTGCCAGACCCGCCTATCGTGGCTTTTTATATATTGGATCACCTATCTCAAAAGAGCCTTTCTTACCCATCAGTATCCATACCTATTTAAGAACCAAAACAGTTGCATTACCTTCTTCTACAAAGGTCTCCAAATTAAGTGATGGTCCTACCAAGAAAGTAGAAAGGAGCTCGAATTATGTTTTGGATGTAAAGAATGAAGAAGGTGAAACTACCTCCGAAGTCCAAGTAGAGAAAGAAAATATTCAAAAGGGGTATCAGTTTGGTAAGACGATCTTGCTCGTCTCTGAGGAAGAATTGGGTGTGGCCAAATTACAAACTAAAAAGGAAATGACCGTGATTGGATTTATACCTTCAAAGGAAGTACCTCGTCAATACTTGTATTCAAATGCTGTAGTCTTGACTGGAGGTGCTCTCAGAGTAGAAGAATCAAACCGGGCTCTTGCTGCTTTTGCTGAAGCCTTGTATGAGACTGATCGTTATGCTCTTGTTCGTTTTGTGACTGTGGATGGTGCTGCGCCTAAACTTGGTATCTTGCAACCTGAATTAAATGAAGTATGTCCTATTCTTTTGTATTTCGATGTAAGTATATATATATATATATATATCTATAAATCCAAAGATCAGTAGTCTGAATCATCTATAGGTACCTTTTGATGAAGATTTAAGAAATTACAAGTTCAAGGCTTCAATAAATCCAGATGATGTAGATTCAGATAGCATTGCTTTAATGTCAAATTTGATTGATGACATGAATTTGGATATATTTGAGTAAGTAGATACTACAATTTTTTTTTTTTTTTTTAAAAAAAAAAAAAAAAAAAAAAAACTATGCTGATGCTTTTTTCCGTTATTTTATAGTGATGATTTCTTAACACCTGAAAATACTTTTAACCCAATTGCTTGGAGATTTCAAGCTGCTACTAAAGCACGTGCCTTGAATGAAAATGCACCTGTTCCCGAACTAGATAAACGATTTGAGGAACAATACAAGTTGAACCCATTGATTGAAAATAAAGTAAAGGACCTTGAAGATAAATTAATTGAGCAATTTGATATCAAGAAAGGTATATCATAGAAAAATGAGCATAGACATATATAAATAGTTGGCTCATCGTTTTTTTTTAAAAAAAAAAAAAAGTACAACAAAAGGGTAAGAAGAAGAGAGGATTTGGTCAAATTGATGATGGAGAATCAGCATCGATGGATGATATCTTGAATACTGCTAGCTCTGATGCACGTAAACGACCAAACATGGATACAGATACGATTCCTGCTTTGACCCAAGAAAAGGTGGATACAATTGGACTCATTTACCCAGTAAAAGATTATGAAGCTATCCTTGCTAGAACCGATGATGATGAAGATACTGTTGAAAAGGCGAACAAGCTCATGCATCGTGTCATCTTTTCTTTATTGAACAGCTCATTTGGTAACCAAAATTATAAGAAAGTCATTTCTTGTCTTGTAGCATTAAGAAAGACATGTGCAGCTGTAAGTTACGATTTTTTTTTTTAAAAAAAAAAAAGCACAAAAAAAAAAAAAAAAATAGCAAATGACGGGTGCGATTACCTTTTTTTTTAATAGGAAGATGATGCTTCAAGATATAATTCAATTATCCATGAAGTAAAATCATGGTGTAATCTATCTAAACTTGATAATACTCGTCGTGAACTTTGGGATATGTTGAAAGAAAACCATCTTGGTATAATTACAAATGAAGAGTGTCAAGATGTGGATACAAAAGATGTCACCAAGGAAGTTGCTGAAAAGGTACATTTCTTAATATATTTACTTTTCTACCATATTAAATTGTTTTTTTTTTCCCCTCAAATCTTTAGTTCTGGAATGAAACCGAAGAAGATAACTTACTTGCCGGTGCAGCTGTTGATGATAGTGAGAAATTTGATGTTGATAACTTGGTAATTTATTTGATATCTTATTTAAAAGATACACTTTCATTGACTTTATTCTTTATAGGAGGATTTGTTTTAATCTGTTTATATATTTTTTTTTTATATGATATAATGTATCAAAAATTATGACCATAATAAGTTACTTTTATATTAGTACTGGGACTGAGAGAACTAACTTTAAAAAAGACAAAACAATTTTATTATATGATAACTATAAATATGATATGTGAGGATGATTTTTTATCGTAGTAGGAAAAAAAAAAATTAGCACCACGCTTTAAGGTTGCAAACCAAGTGTTTCATTATATTTAAGACATTAGTAGGATATCGATTGTACGTTCTAAAGGGTGTTGAAATTTTATAATTGTTGTCTCTGAAGTATGCGTATCATTCCTCTGGGATGGATGGCTCGCATTTGATGGAATAACCACATTTGATAATGTGTTATTTTCCAGTATCTAAGCGAAAGGTTTATTGGGATGAGCAATTACTTAAATAACAGAAGTTTGATATGTTTATGGCAGGATCAGTGAATTTTTATTTTTACTTTTAACTAATAACTTGATGTGTATTAAATGAAAAATAGAAGGATGATAGTAGTAGTACAAAAATTATGAGTAATTGCTGCTTCTGGGTATTAGGTTACGGCTTCCCAGAGATTTTTTACTCTATGAGACAATGCCCACCAGAAGGTGCCAAACTTGCTGATGTTGATTAAGTTGTAATTGTTGGATTTTCTTGAGATGTCGAGAATTTGGACAAACTGGCCTTCTGCTTCACGAAAGGAAGTTTCAGCACGAGTTTTAAAGACGAGCAAGTTATTAGCGCCATCTTTCATACAAGTATGATAAAGACTTGAGCTAACATCATCACTTTCTAACTCATCAAATCTTGTAATGGCTTCGTTACCACGTAAAAGAGCGTACTCGACAACTTTGTATTCACCAGTAAGGGCGTCAGCCTTAACAACTTCACCAATCAAATAGTTGCCGTGCTTGTTCTTGAAGATACCAGAGGAACCAAGTTTCACGACAGGATCTTGATCATTGTTATCTGCAAAGTCACGAACAGTGGTGTCGACCGAAGAAGCACACTCTAAGACCTTTCTCGAAGCTTTGAAGGGAATGCTTTGACCTTCCACGAACCAAGAGCCACCAGCCAAAATGTGGCGAGCCATCATTCTTTTTGCAAAAGCAACAGCAACATCTCTTGAAGGATTTTGTCTGTTGGTACGAAACAGACCCTCTCTAACAAACTTGTTGTGTTGTTCACCCTTTTCAGTCTCGAAGAAAATAGCAGAGCCAAAACGAAAGATATCATCAACTAAGTGGTACATGATATGCATTTTACTTGAGTTGTAGATATTGCCACCCTTTCGATTAGGATACTTGATCTTGAGGAATTCATCATGGTACAAAACAGAGAGACGAAGATCATTGTAATTGGAAGCAACTTGTGTCAGGTACAGGCTTGAATTAAACTTGATGCGACTGATGTATGCAAGTGATGCCAGCTTTCCAAGATCAACAAAACAGTTTTTAATTAACAAAATCCCTCGATCGGATCGGATTTCTCCAGAGGCGATGAGTTCATTTAACAAAATAGGGACCTGTTGGACCAATATTTTATAATCCCTACCTAGGAAAGAACCATGAAGACGCAATGAGGAACGCAACTTACGAGAAAACCCCTTTAGAAACGTAACCATGCAATCTTGTTTCAAGGAAACTTTTTTTTCGGTAGGATTCAAATGATCTTGTAACAAACATTTTACTAATGCTTTACCGACGCCAAGTATAATTGTATGCAGTAGCTCAATTGGACAATCTAACATCGTGTCGAAAGATTTAAGGACAACCAGGGCTTGACCACCTACAAGTTTATAACCAGCCTCAGTATCTACCAAGAAGGACTCGTCACCACCAGAAGCCAAATACCGAGCGTACATTGCTGCGACAATGTTTTCAGAACGAAGAAGCCAGTTAAAATCTTCACCATCAACACGAGCTGGTGTTTTTAATTCCCAATCACATTTACGGCAAGGATTTTTGGAAATAGCACCACGGCTGGAAGCAATTTCTGCATGTCGTACGTTATCAGCAGTGATAAATTGCAAAAATGCAACGACAATGACAGACTCACCGCTTGGAAGGAACATCTCAACACCATTTTCCAATTTCACCAGATTTTGAACAATAGCAGGAAGCATTTGCATTGCTGAAAGCAAGTGATCAGTACAAATGAAAGCCGTGTTTTCAAGCCCATGTCTTTGGGCAAGAGGCAATGCAGCAGGAACCATGATCCAGCTATCAAACTTGTTGTGCTTTTTGGTTCGATTTCCACTCATATTGTCTGTAAAGAAATTCAATGGAATAACTTTGACAGGTACCAAAAGTTCCGACAGTTCGCTTAATTGCAGTTCTATTTTCTGCATAAAATCAGCGAGTACTTGTTTTTGTTGTTTAATGTCGTTAACAATTTCATTGATTAAGTTGAGCGTTGTGGTAATGTTAGTTTTGTTCATTTTGTTAAAAGAAAGAAGGGGAAAGTTTTACCCTAACGCGTCCATTGATTTTTTTTTTATCCAGGTTCGAAAAGTACATGGATTGGACTGCTAAGAACAAGGGCTGTACATAAAAATTACGTCAATATGATCACAAGGCAATTGATCAGGATTATCAAGACATACAATCATTCAGATGGTTCCTGTAACTAATCTGCTGAAACCGGCTGCAGAGCTTGTGTTAGATACAAAGCATAAGGGTAGAATGTATTTTTTTTTTTTTTGCCTAATATGTCAAGATATTTTAGCTACTATGATTATTTGCAGACACTCTTTTCTCTCTATATTGTTATTTTTTATGAATAAGTAAAATATCCAATGCAAACTCTGGTTTTCATGGTTTTTGATCCCATCATTTTCATATTTTGTTTAAGACTTTAAGGTTTTAAGAGTTAATTAGGTACCTCGACTTTTTTTTTTTTTTGAACACGCCAGCTTTCAAGCGTAGCGTTTTTGTTTCTCGAGTTATCGCTGTAATCAGCAATAATGGTATTAAATAAGGTATATGGGTTGTTTTGGAGACAAAAGTCTTGATATAGTTCTTCAAGGTCCATTCATTTACACCTTAAAAAGAAAAAAAAAACTGAAACCGAAGGTTCCAAATCTATTGGACACATGTAATTATTTGACATTGTGTTAAGCATACGGCGAAAGATATGTACACGTACATATTAAGTACAATAATAACTATATATACGTATATATATATATATATATATTTGTGAGGCCGACAGATCAGAATTTTATGCGCTAACGGTTTGTTCTAGAAATGTATTTAACGTGTTTGACTTATATAATGCTATTTGCTCGGGAGTAATAGCATTTAAGATTCTACCATGATAACACCTCGTAGGAATATTGCAGGTGTCTACAACTGCACCTTCTGGAATGACTCTATCTTCTTGAGGCATGAACTGATAGACGGTTTTGTAGCTATCGTTAAGCATGAAATCAGTTTCGTCACAACGCATGGTGTTATCTTGTTTAAAATGCAATCCATTTTCATTAGCTTTTGATATCATCCAGTCCAAAGTACGGAACGAAATTAAGTTATTGTATTCCGAGTCTTTTACATTATGTCCTCCGACATCGCTGTGCATACCAGGAAACCAAGGTTGCTCTAACGTTTGATCGTTATGAGGATGCTCAAGAGTAGACAGCTGCATTAAGGTAGGTCGAAACCAGCTACGCTGATCATGAATTGAAATAACATGGTATGCATGTTTGACTATAGAAGATAATTTTGTATCATGAAATTCATGTAAGTCTAAGGACATACTATACCCTACAAGTTCGAGAAAAATGTTACAATAATCTGAATAACGCCGATCTTGGTAAGTTTTGCTTACAAAAGGACCCTCCCATATACCAAGGTAGTTTAGGTACACCAAGTGCGCCCACTGTATCAAAACAACCCAAGAAATGAATAGATGGCATTTGGCAGTCATTTTCTTCAAAAAATTTAGTTGAAAGGGGCTGTTTTGGGTGAGTATCAGCATTTCGATTGCGATAATGTGCATATGCTTTATTAAAACTTCCTAAATTCTGGGGAGGTAACAGCCCTACATTGTTAATCATTCCTACTATGCTTCTGGCAGCGTAAGCTAATATTTATTCCTTAGTAAAAAAACCTAAAAAGTTTGATGCTAAATATTGTTACCTCCGCGACTAAAGCCAATCAACCAAATTTGATCTTTACTGTCTCGATAATTGGTAGATATATATTTATATGCATTTTCAATTTGTTCATTGATACCATAACCAAACATACCGCCCCGAAGACGATTGTACCATTCCGTTCCTACGCCTGGGAAATATTCTTTTACAATTTTATACCCTTCATCATCAATTTCATTATTATTTAGACAATTCGTATAAAATCTATAAACATTTGTTTCTTCTGTATAAAGATTTGTATTAGTTACATACTATATTAGTTACATACTACTGTGTATATTGATAATTTAACGGACCTGTTGGCGAGTTCCAGGTTCCATCCAAACAAACGATGATTCGGCGAGGAGTTTTATCGAGTGTCATTTTAAAAAGTTGATTTTTTTTTCTTATCGACAAAAGCTCGTCTCCTTTTATACTCTAAATATTCCTATTATAGGATTATTTCGAAACTTTGGGGTTATTTAAGTCAAAGAATGTCTAAGCACAAATTGTGTAATTTTCCGTGGTAGTTAAAGCATAAACATACATAATCATATAAGTATTTTTATTGATCCTTAATAAATTGGAGTAATAAAGAATTACAGCCAATGAGAGTAATAAGTATATATATTTATAGAAATTAAGATACTATTTTGATGCTTAACATCTTGCTGATAATTTATTACTTTCATTAGCAATAATTTTTAATATTCACTTCAGTAAAAATTGCTATAAAAGCATAATTTTGTTTTTGTTTTTTGTTTGAAACTCCTTATTATTGTTAATAACCGATATTTAATGGAGAAATTGAGTTCCAGTTAAAAAAAAAAGACATAGTAGATGGTAATTTTCTCAAAACGAAAGTGAAGCTGATTCAAAGGAAACTTTCTTTATCTTCTAAAAATTTGAATGGCTCAACAGTCTCGGTTTACTGTCGTTTAATTTAGTTCGTATCATATCATTATTAGCTTGACACTTAATGGCTATATTTAAAAGAGAAGAGATCAAAGTAGACTGTATACGAGTGCATACAATAAATGTTTCTAAAAACTGAAATTACCATCTGTCACCATATAGTTATGAGCAACATCAGTTCTTCTAAAAATATTCTTTGATAAGCTAGCATTCAGGCCATGTGATACCCTCTTTTCCTAAATACTATCATTGGCAGTCTGTTAATTATACTACAAATTAAAACAATGCAGTAAGAACATAAAAAGCTTGCTGAAAAAATCATTTCAATTTAATACACTTATATCTCCTCTTATTTCGCTTGTCTTTTCTATCATCTTTATATATATGGACATCTTCCTACAACAATATGTATACGGATTATATTAGAATCAAGGGTATACTTTATTATTTTTTATGGTAGAAGTATTCATTATTGCAATGCACGTGTAACTATGAAATTTTCAATAATATATTTATGAGGCTGATAATGCATGGTGCAAAGCATTGAACTGGAGAAAAAGATATTCATAGTGCATATCATATTTTTAGGGCAACCCTTTTTAAATAGTAAAAATATAAGATCACTATTTAGCCCACGCAATAATAGTATATTCCCAGAAATGGGAAGGTTTACGGTACAGTAATGTAGTTAAGCCTTCCATATGACACAGTGCATATGTACCATCAGTTAAAACATCAAAATAATTCGGCAATTTCATAGGCTGGCCATGTAAAAATTGTCCTGAAACTGGGTGGATTTTAATTTTACGGATTAGGGAGGTTATCACTCAGGGCAAAAACTTTGCTCGAGAGCATTTTTTACTTTATTTTTAATGATACAAGTATGTATCGCGTGAAACGAGTTACGCTTTGATAGAACTCTTATTTTCTTCTTTTGGGGCAGTAGCCACCTATTTCATCCCAAATCTAAAAAGAGCATGCGTATAAAAATATTCAATATAAAAGCAGACGAGATTTTATCATCGAAAAAAAAGCTTCTAATTTTCTAAAAATGACACACAGTAACAAACCCCGCCGAATCATTGTCTGTTTAGACGGAACCTGGGATTCTCCAGAAGGTTTGCTAAATGATGATTTATGTAGATCATATAATCTAACGAATACACATATATAGAAACAACCAATGTTAGCAAATTCTATAATAACGTAGATATTAAAGTTGATGATCACTATGAATACAAAAAGAAATATTTTTTGGGTGTAGGATCAAATTGGGGCCACCGATATCTCGGCGGTTTCTTTGGTTATGGTATCGAAGAACAAATTAAAAATGCCTATGAATACATCTGTGCGAACTATCGAAATGAAGATGATGAAATCTGGTTAATCGGATTCAGTCGAGGAGGTAATAATAATTAACTATCATCAACTTCAAATTTTATAAATCATATGTATTTTTTTTTTGTATATCAGCTTACGCTGTCAGAAGTCTAGTTGGAATGATTTATAATGTAGGTCTGTTGCCTCCCCCTAATATCGAGCATGTTGACGATGCATACGAACATTATCGTAGTCGAAATGAAGAAGCTCGACCTGAGCGGCCGCTTTCAACTAAATTTTTTGAAGATTATAACTGCCAAATGCCATCTATTCATTTCTTGGGTTGTTTTGATACAGTAGGCGCACTTGGTGTACCTAAGTTACCTTGGTATTTAGGAGGAACTATGTGTAAGTTTTTACAAAAATATTATATCTTTCATAAAGCTGATATTATCTTTTTTTATTTTTAGTGTATACTATGTTCTCAAACCTACATGAGTTTCATGATACCAAGCTATCTCCTATTGTCAAAAATGCTTATCATGCCATGTCTATTCATGAACAGCGTAAATGGTTTGAGCCCACTTTAATGCAATTGTCTTCGCTAGAAGGAAACCATGGTCAACAAAGGCTGGAGCAAGTTTGGTTCCCTGGTATGCACGGGGATGTTGGAGGACATAGAAAGAAATGTCCCTCATCGCCTAATAATTTAATATCTTTTCATACCTTGCACTGGATGATGTCAAAGGCCGCTGAAAATGGATTGCATTTCAGACACGAGACAGCTGATTGTACCGAGACTAGTTTTGTGCTCAATGATAGTTACTGCAGTTCTGTTATTTATCGAATAGAACCTCGTGAAGATAGAATCATTCCAGAGGGTAGTACTATAAATGTCTGTGATGCCTTTCACGTGTGTTCTCATGGACGGCTCTTTGCTTCTATCACACCTTCGCAATTGACATCGTCGTACGAATCAAATACATTAAATGCTTTCCTTGAAGGAAACCATTCGAGTGAAAATTCTAGCTTCATTACAAAAACGAGCGAAACTATATTCGATGGATTAAGAAAAAGAATATAATTAGAAATAAGCGAGTACTGTATAGAAATTGAAGAAATAACAAATAAAAGAAATACATAGTAAATATTTATTTAACGAAAACTGTAATTGCAATGTGTCAAAAGTATTATATATATGTATGACAAACCATTCGTTTTAGAACAAAAAGTTGTGAACATTAAGTCGTTTGTTGGTTAACTCTAAATTGAGAAAGGATTATGGCACATCGAAGATATAATCATGCGATTAGTCTTCAATGGAATAGCACTCTAAGAACTATATATATTGAGTTAAATATGTAATAGGCAACCATTAATAAGAAAGGGAAATAAAATACGTAAAAGTAAAGAAAAGCCTTTGATTTTTAGTACATAGCAGTATCGTCAATAATTTTATAGGGAGAAAGAATTTGATACAGCTTTAAGCTAAACAACGAAGAAGTTTGATGAGGATACTGAAAAACAGTTTAATTTTTTTATTGTTAACTAGCATTATGTTTTGGGTTCAAAAGATTATACTGTATTCCTTGTCAGATCAATAACCAATAATTTTTATCATTTGTGTTTAGGTATATAACCAGTTTTATAAAAACTAACTTCTGGCTTAAATCCATGCGTTTTATCTTAAAGTACTTTTCCATAAAAATAAATTGATCTATTTACATTAAGTAAATATATTTATTTCAGTGTGATGAGATTCATGCTTCAATAGCAACTTATTCTACGTATCTATATGATTATTTTCATCACTTCGTTTTGATTGTTGACAACGACCGTGGTATTTAGGGACTAGTCGCGAAGGAAGGAATGTTCTGAATACAATCCTACTTAAAACTCTGATTGCACACAAATTAAATCGTTTTGTCCATTTATCTTTTTTTTAAAAAAAAACTGTAATATGTAATGACACCAACGCCCTTACTTTTAATAAATGCATATTAATTAATTAACAAGGCACTGAATTTATAATGATACAATCATGAGGACAGCCTCAAAAAGACGACTCAAGTCATAATCCAGCTTGAAAAAGGAATCCATCATTATAACAAACACAGTTTTTTTTATGGATGATGAAGGTAATTCAAGTAGGTTACTTGACTGATGCATATCTCCTCCTATGATTTCATGAGCAACTCACGTGGAGTATCATTTTATTTCCTTTTATATTTTTTTCTTTTTTTTTTTCTTTTTTTTTCCTTTTCTTCCCTTTCTTTTATCACATCATGTCTAACTACAATTACATTATAAAAGTAAAAAAAAAATAAAATAAAAAAACTATTATTACCTGAATTTTATAACTAACACTTACTTACTATTCCTACTTTTTATTGCCATTCAATAGTATATTATCGTCGGAGATTCTGGTTAGTTTATCATAAACCATATTACTCTTGTAGTATTAACACAATTTATAACTTAGGTGTAGGAAAGGTAAAGCTAGATCGATTGAAATAAGAGATGAATCTAATATAAAGATATAGTCTTGTCTTTTACTTCAATTCACAGATAAGCAATTTTATGCAGGACGTGAATTAACTATTGGGTAAAAGGAAGAAAAAAAACAACGGAATGCATAAACAAGTTATAGCAAAGTATATTCACCATTTATAAACATAGTGTTGAGTTTGGTTCTCGCTTCATTACTTTGAACGATGGCAAACAAATCAAACTTCAAATCTGGGATACAGTAAGTTAAGATACGCCTTTATTTATTTTTGTTTATTTATTTATCATGGAATTGTTGTTAGGCCGGGCAAGAAAGTTTCAGAAGTATCACACAAAGTTATTACAGAGGTGCAGCAGGTGCACTCTTAGGTAAGTAGATTTTTAAGGTTTTAACCTTTGGGAAGGCCTAACGTTATGTCAGTTTATGATATCTCTAGGAGAGAAACATTTGAGCATGTATCTACATGGTTAGCAGGTAAAAAAAAAAAAAACGTACTGTTTATAAATAGACATTAAAGTTTAACTTGTTTTTTTTTTGAAAGATGTCCGAAAGCATGCTAACCCTCATACAACCATTGTACTTGTTGGAAATAAGTGCGATTTAGAGAGTAAGGCAAGACAGGTGACCTATGAAGAAGGTGAAAAGTTTGCTAGAGATAACGATATTCCACTTTTCCTTGAAACATCAGCTAAATCTGCAGAGAATGTTGAAGACGTATTCCATAAGACAGCTGAAGACGTTTATGAAAAGATTAACACTGGCGTGTTTTCTCCAAACGAGGTGAGTGGGACTTTTAATTACTTTAATAGATAAAAGAGAGAGAAAAAAAAATAACGTCATCATTATTTAGACATCTGGTATAAGATTAAGTCATAACCAAAGTGCACTTTCTGATGAAACACAAGGTGGTTGTTGTTAAATTATTTTCGTAACCTTGCCACAGTTTCCAATATCAACATACTTAAAGCATCCTTTACGTTTATTCCCTTTACAGCTTTAACTAAATCAGCAATTCGTATTTCTGATCCTTCTACCTATATATTACATTATGATTAGTAATTATCTACTTTTATTTTCTTTTTTATTATATAAATTACTTACAAATGCATCTGAAATTTTATCGTTAAGTAAATCAATATGTATATGAATCACTGCATTGTTACAAGTAACATACATCGTTGAAGATGACTCATATTCAATCGATTCAACACCTGCCACTTTCTTTATTGCGTCAGTTGCATTTTTGTAAATATAATATTGTTCTTCCATCCCTTCGTCTCTTTCTGTATTTAGCCTTTTAACCATTTGCGCTTTTTCCAATTTTTCCTCTGTTTTCTTTTTAAGTACTTCTATATTTCGTTTTGTTTTATGATTTTTCCAATGGTAATCTTCAACTTTATCTTGTCTTTCATTAACTATTTTATTCAAATTTTCTAATTCGATAGATTTTTGTGCTAACAGTTCTTGACATCCTTCTACTGTCTCTCCTTGGCCTGATAATTCCAACTTAATTCTTTTCACTTCCTTTTCCTTTTAAAAAAAAATCAATTTGAGTAAAATGTATGCACTATAACGAATATATCGATCTGTACTTTACTTTTGTTGATATTTCTTCCAATGCTATTTCTACAAGAGCAACATTTTTATCCTCTAAAATATTTGTCAATCGCTTAGAAATATATCTTCATTCATATTAACCTGTACCTTTTGCTATATCTATTTCAGTATCATGTATTGTACTCTTAATTCGTTCGGTTTCTTTTAATAAGTTTTCCAACGTCTTTTGTTTATTTTGATTGATTTGATCTATGATACCCTGTTAATCTTATCACCAACAACAAAAAATAAGCCATCTAATACTTACCAATTTCACGTAAAGTACCGTTTGCAATCAAAACAGGTGGCTCCTGTAACATACACTGTAAAAACGTTGCTTTAGCATAACCGTTAACAAAAGCTTTTTGGATATCATTCTCAAAATGTGACTATTGTTATACATGAAAGAGTTGTTTGTAAACAAAATGAGTATAGGATGAATTGAGTATATAAATATTTTCTTTACTTTGAGATCATTTAAATCTTCAGGATGAGCTCGTTTTTTCTGCTGAAGATTTACTCGTTTCTGTTTTAACTCTTCGATCTTGCTAAAATAAACTAAATGAGCACACAAATGATGGTTATATAAACACATTTATTCATTTACTTTTGCAAGACTTCTATAATTTTCGGTCTATCAATTTCTTGCATGTTTATGTTAAGAAAACAGAAGAAAAGGGAAAAGAAATTATGAAATCAAAAAAATGGCCGTTTATCTAATATTTCTGGTGACTTTTTTTTTTTTTTTCATGCAATGAAGATAAGTATGTTTATTACTGGAAAAAAATAGCAGCAAAGTGATTTTTATTCATGTAGTTTAATACGGAGTAAAATTAACTTAGACGACGGTACCGGAGGCGGAAGCAATACGAGGCCAGAGATCAGCACACTCCTTTGCAACGGGACCAGTAATAGCGGAACCTGTTTTAATAAAAAAAAAAGTCAATATACAGTGTACCAGCAATTTCCACTACTTTTTAACTCTTACCCTTCATTTCACCCTTGGGGTTAACAATGACACCAGCGTTATCCTCGAAGTAGAGGAAGACACCGTCTCTACGACGCCAAGCCTTACGTTGACGGATGACGACAGCAGCCATAACCTTCTTTCTCAACTCGGGCTTACCCTTCTTGACGGTAGCGACAATCATGTCACCACAACCAGCAGCGGGAAGTCTGTTCAAACGACCCTTGATGTTACGGACAGCAATGACGTACAAATTCTTAGCACCAGAGTTATCAGCGCAATTCATAACAGCACCAACGGGAAGACCGAGGGTCATACGGAACTTAGTACCGGAAACGCTAACTAGAAAGCATGTTAGCATAAAGCACTCTTTTGAATATTCCCCCCTTTTTTTCCATGTATAATATAAAAAAACTGCTATAGCGATGGACGACATGTGACAATGATTTCAAGTTCATGACCAGCAACATCAGTCAAATAACCCCTATATATTCATTATTTCTTTTGCTCTTTCTAAAGACAACACTTTCAACTTGTTTAGAAACAAAAAAAGTTGAAAAGGTATCAAAAAGTAAAAACAAAAAAAAATATATTGAATAAGGTGTCCCCTTCTTCCGTTTTCATTCATCCATCCATTGTATGTCATCCATCTATAAATTGAAAAAAAAACACATCCTCCCCTTTCCTCTTTAACATCATAGTTCCTCGTTATACTTTACCCTTAGGCATTATGCAGAAATATAGAGAGAGAGGAAGATTCACTAATTTTCCTCTTTTACATATTGATAAACCATAAAGTGTACTGTAATAAAAAAAAAAAAAAAAAAAAAAAAAGGACCCGGCCCGGACAAAAGTAAAAGAATGCATTTCCTTTACCGGAATAGCTCCCTTTCAATGAAGTTTTCTTTGAAGTATTAAACACGTGTGCGCAAGGATGATGATTAAAGCATGCTACAGCATGTTACTCATAAATATATTGCTTTAGACCTACATTTTTTCCATAAATCGATGAAAAAATATAAATTATAGAGCATTTTTTCATATTCCTTCCAACAAATTGTATTATTTACGAACGAAGGAATAAATAAAAATATATTTTCGAAAACTAAATACGATGTCTTAAAAAAATAAAACTAAAGAAATACATATTTATAAGCATCATCAGCCTTTATACATATCAATGAGGCGCTCTTTTCTACGTATTGAATCTCTTTTGTCTTCAAAATTATCGAAGGATTTCGAGCAATTTATCTTTGATTTTTTAAAGTGCATAGACTGAGTCCGGCCTTCTATATCATTGCTTTGCCATCTCGAATAATTGGATAGTACTACTGTAACTAGGTAACATACATCTTATGAAAATCTGTTAATTTAACCTATCAATTTATTCCGTATGAGCCATACTATGGGCTGAATGTATAAAAACAAAATTAAAGACAAAAATTTGGGAAACCATACTATATGAGAAGCTTCAGCACTAATATACTAAAGTACGTGTCATATCTTTACTTAAATTTAACTACTGTCTTCCTAAATAGTTCTTACTTTTGTTTCATTGTGATATACATATATATATACATTGCTTCGTCAATCAAAAAAGAGTTGTATGCAGATGATATGATATACCACATTATATTTTAATTGGAATTTTCCTTACAGTATATGGTTATATCAATTAATGTTATCAGAGTGCCTTTTATGCACCGTAAAAATACAATGCTTTATTTCAAAAAGTGAAATACTTTATCTCAAAGATTTTACACAATTCAAACATTTTTTTCTTTTATTATTTTCAATACATTGTTGATAATGGTTTGGTTTTTATAGCTGAAAGTACTGAACTTAAAATATGTATGTATCTCTCTATTTCTCTAGTTAATCTTTTAATGCATACGATAAAAATAAATAACTACATTACTTGATCTTTGATCTTTTCAAAAGGTCAACAGAAAAACTTTTCTTTGTAACATGAAAAAATTAGTCACTCAAAAGTAGTTTACTGTATTAATCATTTATTTTTTCTTGACCGAATATGATGACATGCAGGACTCAGTATTCTGGTTTGATTGTTGAGAGCTGATTAAATTTTCTGCTTGGTTACCAGAAACAATTGATTCTTGTACCTGATTATATGAAGATAATAAATATGAAACTTGAGCAATTGCTTGGCTTAAAAGAGATGAATTTGAGTCCTGCATGATTAATTGGCTGGGTAATTCCACATCTAACTCATCGTCTAAGGTGTGATTTGGTGAGGACGTATCCTGTTTTACTATGGTACCTGGACCGAGAAGTGAACACAATCTTTCTCCAGAAATCACAGTTGGTGCTTTTCGTGCCAGCTTGTAGATACAAATTCTGGATTAGAATCCATAGTAGGTGAAAAGTGTGCAGGCATTTATTTTGAGTAGAATCAGTAGTTAAATATCCTTTGAATAAACCAACAGTATCGGGTTACTCCGGTGATCCAACAGCTTTTAGTCCATTTGAAGAATCAATAACTAAAGATTGTTCTGATAAGGCGATTTTTGTACCTTCTTTTGATGAGTTGATAAATGTAAGCATCATTGATGAATCAATAGATTTACATCCGTTTGAAGTATTAATAGCTACATATTTTTTTTTGGTATACTAACTGCTACCACAGGACCTTCTGATACAGTAATATTCATAGGTTTTTGTGCTAAACACCGGTTGAGACTTTTTTTGATAACTTGTTACCTACATTCTCTTCTACTGAGATAGCAGACAGATTCTCTTCCATTGAATAACCAGAGCTGACCTCTAACGACAAATCACTGTCAACAAGCCAAGCGATGACGCCTCCCTGGAAGCTGAATCATCAGTTACGAGTATTTAAATTGAATCACCGGAACTGCGTTTTTCTGTAGTACCTGCCTTGATTCATTCGAAACGAGCTCTTGCATTGAGTCACCAGGGACAGGATCAAGATACGTTTGAGCTGGAGCATCTTTATATAAGCTCTTTACTTCGTTCTTAAGGTTAAAATTGTTAAGATCTATCATGTCAACGTGATGAGTATACTATACAGCAACAACAAAAAATGGTTTTATAACGCCTGCAGTAGCTTTCATGTTATTTTTGGTTTAAAAGCGAAATATACACCTGTGGGAAGTTCCATTATTAAATACTGAATGACTGCAGTGTGTTATTTACCAGTTATGTCACAATTTCATAACGCATAGGTTCTCGTAAGATTAAGATATACTTTTATTTATGGGGGAAGATACGCGCACCATATTTTCGCACCATTTTTTTTTCATCGCCACACCGCTAATAGGTTCGGGGGGGGGGGGGAGAGATATCCTCCCTATCTAATACATGCAATCTGCACAGAAAAGAGCACTTTCTATTGAGATTTATTAAGCAATAAATCATTTCTTTTTGATAAAATTATTTGAGCATTGATATGACTTACCATTGATAACAACATGTTTTGTGCAGGTTTCAAAGTTATTTATTTCTTAAAACAATCTCTTGTCTAGATAAGGTATATGGTCAAAGAAGAGATTAAGACTGTAGAGGTAAGGAAGATTCACTTTAAAATTTATGTATAAAAAAAAAGAAAGTGAAAGGCTGGATTCTTTTGTGTCTAATTTCATTTAACATGTGGCGTCTAGAAAAAAAGAAACCTGTCCGTATGTCGTGCGAAAAAAATAAGATGTCCATAACAATCAAGTGAATGATTAACGAAAATCCAGTAAAACATTCAACCCTTCAGTAAGATATTGTAAACAAGTAAACTTTAATGTTTTTAAAAATGGTGTGCAAATATGGTGTGCTTATCTATCTCCTTATTTATAAGGAGTACTTCTGAGAGACGGATCGAAAATAAAAGATTCGATTGTCAGCAGCATTTTTTATGTAATATTTCAATAATAATGGCAAGCAGTTTAAGAAAATATTAAATCGAGTTTATCCTGTCATAATAAGCAATGATATGCTGAATTAATGTAGGTCAGTTAATGAAGGTAGTATGGATTTTAATTCATGTTTCTGTAGATACTGATTTTAAAAAAGAATGCTGAAGATTCTGTTACCATGTTACAGAGACATAAAATAAGTCAATTCATTCAAGTTTTGTCAGTTATGTAGTGTGTATGTAAAACGTATTAATATTTTATTATTATTAAAATCCAGCACCAGCCATAGACATATTAAAATGAACGACTTGGTTGATCATCATAGCATCTACACCATAGCGTTCCTGGATATTACGGTATCTGACATCTGAATTGACTTTGCCTGCAGTCACAAGAATCAATCCACTTTCTTTAGCGGTTTTAATCAAAGAGGGAACTTGAACCTATACATTTATATAAAAAAAAATTGAGTGATATGAAAAAAATAAACACGTTGTAAATAACTTTACCAGTGTTTGTGCACCACAAATAACACCCAAAAGATTATTTTGTTTGGAAAATTTAACGGCTTCTTTCAAGGAAGAGCATCTTACATCTTCATTCTTATATACAATCGTTTCTTCATCACCTAAACCCTTTCGTTTTGCTCCTCGGTGCACATTGAACCCGCAATATGTACCAAAAAAGACAGCATCTGATAATATAAAGTTAGATATATAAAAAAAAAAACGCAGGTGGAATTAACAAGATTTAAACTTACAATTAGGTTGTTTCCAGTTCACTACCTGACATATAGCAGGGTTGTATGAAGAAAAGAATAAACTACGACTTGCGGTATCAGGCGGTAACGAACGGACATGATCATAAATGCACTGAAGAATTTTATCGACAAATGTGTTTCGTCCTGCGATATTAGTAAATGTGTATAAACTTTGATCACTTGGTGAAGGATATTTCAATTCAAGGTGAAGTCCCATAGTTAACGGTAGTTTCTGTAAATTTATAAAGAGAGTATATGAGCAAGTTATTCAAATATATGTATATGTACATGCAAATTTACCTCTAAAACTTGCTCTAGTGACAAGAAGGACTGAAAGTTATTTAACTTTTGAATAATTAAACTATTACCGGTAATAGGACAAACACCATCCGTATTATCGCAGTTGATGTGTTGATTGTGTTGAAGGATATTGGCGCCAATACGAATAAACTGATCCAAAGTTAAATCAGATACAGCTAAATCTAAACCTTCGTAAGGGACCATCCAGTTTGCAAACACAACAGGCACTAAATCTTTTGTCAATTGTATTACTACACGTACGTAATCACCAGATAAGGAAGAAGCAGTAATAAATGAGGGCACATTAGACGAAAGAGACGATGACGCAGCCACAACAGTTCCTGTACTTGAACTAGTAGCACTTGAAGTATTTATAGGCGCCAGGGTAGGTGTTGATTCTGTATCCACACGGGGTGAATTAGCCGCGGAAGGTAAAACGGTATTAGTAGATTTCCAATAAGTCTCAATTCTGCCACCAATTTCAAGCTGAACGCCACGAAAAGGATTGATAACAGAGTAATCATAAGATAGTTCTCCAATCACCTTTAAGTGTCCATCTAAAAGTGGAATTGTACGATGTCCTTCGTGTATTTTGAAGTCTACTAAAGAAAAGGATTGAGGTAAAGCAACTCCACGCCCTAAAACTTTGGATCCAAATGTTGCCAAGATATCAAATTCTAATAAGAAATCATCTAATTTGTCTACTTGGAAGTTAAAAACGTCACGATCATCTACAAGTGGTAAAATGACACTATGAGGAATCATGCCTGTATCTGGTCTAGAGGAAATAATTAATCGTAAAGATGATATTTGTGCATTATCATAAAGGCGAATAGGTGGTTGTCGTAAGCTGATTTGAATTTGATATTTACGATCGAGATAGTTATGACCATAAATTCGGAAAGGAATAATAGGTGGCGGTAATGAAAGTGAAGGAATAGTATCTAATTCGTTTTCATCTTCTTCAGAGTTGGTAGATGGTGGAGGTTGAATATCGAGAACAGGTTCGACTTCACAGCCTGCATCCAATAGTAATTGTACACAGTCCATATGTCCTTCCCAAGCAGCATAGTATAGTGCGGTTTTACCATTTTCATCTTTGGCGTTAACTTTACAACCTGCTTTAATTAAAATGCGTACACATTCAACATGACCATCATTAGCAGCCCAGAACAAAGGTGTCCATGTATTGTATTTGTCAGGTGTATCAATATCAGCTGCATTTTGAGAGAGTACACGACATAACTGAGCATGACCTTGACGAGCAGCTAAATGTAAAGGATATAAAGACTCGGCATTAGGCAAATTTTTAGCACCTTGGTTATATAACATTAAAGCAATATCAGTATGTCCAAAATGACATGCTAAAGATAACGGAATATGATCGCCCTCATGTCTAGGTTCGATATTAGCATTTGCTTTGATCAAGATATCAACGCAAGGTGTATGACCATTCATGATAGCATAAATAAGCGGACTAAACCCATCGTGATCTCTACATTCAATATCTGTTTGACGAGTTAATAAGAAAGAAACGCAATCACTAAATCCATTCATTGTTGCATAGTGTAAAGCGGTTCTTCCATAAGCGTCAGTTCCTTCTACATTTGCACCATGTTCAGTACAAGTTTTTAATAGATCTAATCTGCCATTCATAGCAGCAACATGTAAACAAGATCTTTCGATGATATCATCCACATATTCGAAATTGATAAGGTTCGTTTCAATCAACATATCTGTTATATCTTTAGTTGCTTCAGAACAAGCGTGCCAAAATACTCGAGTTAACCTCGCTTTATCTTCTGCAGCTGGATGTTGTGCAATTCGGTCTAATATTTCTCGAACTAAAGATGCTTGGCCGGTAGATACGAATTTCATTAATTCTAATTCGACATCATCAATTTCGTCACCAAAGTTACTGGTAGTTTCATCTGCTAATGTAGAAGAAATAGGGCTGATGGGAATACCATCTTGGATATTGGATAATTCTATACGATTTGCTGAAGCAAGATCTGATAATTCACATAATACTTGAGTATTAAAACAAGGCTGAATATCAATTTGACGTGAGAGGTAAAGTTCTTTTGTTGATGATTTTGATCGTTTATCCCATTTTTTTAAAATCTTTCTAAAGCCTTCATTATTCAATTCTACGTATTTCTAAATAAATAAAAATAAGATTTTTAATGTTACATTATTTTAAACATTTTTTTTTCTTTTTTACTTGAATCTTTGTAAGTTCTTGTTCAAATTGAACAAAAGCTTCTTGAATTGCTTTAAATAATGTAGAGGCGTGTTTAAGTCTACGGGTATCTGATTGGAGTACCTTCTTTTTATCAATTAATGTTCTTAACCGAACTTTAAGTTCATTCTCCTTTTGAAGATAAAATGAATTGATCTACAGTTTTTTGATATAAGTATATATAAAAAAAGATTCTTTAATAATTATAGATAGGCCTTACCTTTTCAAGTTCGCGTTCAAGTTTAAAGAAAAAGGCTGCTTTTTGAGATTGGAGTAATTTAGAACGGTCGTCTTCGACATTAACTGGTGGTAAGCCTAAGGCTTTTAAACTATCGGCTGGTGTATTCAATAAAGAACTAATAAATTTCTTTAACCCTTTATAATCCAAGTAATAAGGACTCCATTCTGTAAATTGCTGGCTTTGGATCTGTTTGCCAAACTATTGTCATTGTTTTTTTTTATAAGTAAACTTTTCTTTTTAATATTAAGGTACAACACAGTTCTCTTTTTATACCTTCATGGGAAAATAACAACTTTTTCTATTTCTATTTTTGCTTTACAGTTCTTTGATTGTTTCAAGTAAATAAAATAATAATGACTAAATATATATATGTATATATATATTAGACTTTTTATATCGGTAAACTTTTTTTTTTCTCGTATATAGAAAAAAAAATAAGAGAAGGGAAAAAGAGAGAAGGAAACCAAGAAAGACATATGAGAACTGTGTATACGCGTGACTGTGAGTACGCCCGACTTCCGTCCAGTGTTAGGCATAATTCAAGCACGCGGGCATATCCGTTGGTTAAGAACAACAATCGCAGTTATAAATATAGTGATGGGAAATATACTCTTTTCAGATAAACAAATACTAGATTTTGAATATATAAACGTGCACTTTGAAATGTCAATAAGACGACTCATCGATTTATATTATAAATAGATGAAAGAATATACATATATACATACAAACTATAACAATAAAGATAATGAAATCCCGGAAGGTTACACGTTCAATGTTTAATTTTTAAATGTGTGTGCATTTTTTTCTTTGTCTTTCAAGAATATGGTCAAAAGTCATTTGAGAACTAGCCGAAAGAAAAAAAATAATCAATGTTGTACAAGAAAAAAAAAGGTTAAATGTTTATGTGTATGGATTACAGAACGTACCAAAAATGTGTACGTGAAAAAAATTTATTACATTAAAAAAAAAAGAAATGGTGTACATATAAAAAAGGAAATGAATATCTACTACTTTTAAATAAAGTAAGCGGCAAAAGCAAAGATAGCCATCATGACATGGTTAGGGTTGACTTGAACACCGGCAGAAGCTTCAACACTGTTTTGGGCAGAGACTGAATTGACATTGGAAGGGCTAGGGCTGGAAGAAGGTGCCTTGACGGAAGCACTGACACTAGCAGCAACAGAAGAAGCACTCGAAGCGGCACTTGAAGCAACACTAGAAACAGCCTTAGAAGCAGTTGCGTTCTTGGAACCAGCGGGAGAGAAAGGAGCAAAAGTGACAGTATCTTCTTGATAAGGGTTAGTAATGTTCATACAAGTAGCGACATCAATCACGTTATCATAAGCAGCCATGATCTTGGGAAGGAACTCAACAGCAAGAGACATGGTTCTGTTATTAATTTCATGGGTTAAAGTGATTTGTCCACTGTTCTTGAAGGTACCATCTTTACCCATAGCAATGAAATCATCGTATGTCTTTCTAACAGTCTTTTCAGCAGCAGCAGTTTCAGCAGCCCAATCATCAGTATCAAGATCCCAAAGAATAGTAGTCAAGTCAAGTTGAGTAGCGATCCAACGAACACGATCATCAACATCACCGAAAGCAGGACGCCAATGCTTGGGAGTAACACCAGTAACCATCTTGATAGCCTTTTGAGTATAGTAAAGTTCGGCTAAAACTTCAGTGTTGGTAAGAGTAGTCATAAGTTGATGAGACCAAGTATGATCAGCAATATGATGACCGGCCTTTTGACCACGTTGAGCACCATAGGGCCAGTTAACAACGTTAGAACCAACATAGAACATGGAAGCCTTAAGCTTTTGTTCTTCAAGGTAATCGTAAAAGGCATTGTGAGAACAGTTGGGTCCATCATCGTAAGTAAGACCCCAGGTCTCGGGCTCAGGGCAAGTATAGATATCTTCGTTGACACCTTCTAACTTGGGCTTGGTACAAGTAGAGGCAGACCACCAACAATCGGGATCGCCTGATTGATCATAACCAGTCATGTCAAGACTGCCATCAGCACCAGCCTTACGAACAGCAATTTTGGGTGCCTTGGTCCAGTCAATAGCGTTATAGATCTTCTTGAATTCAGCAGTGTTGGTCATACCATTGGAGGTAGCAGTTTCCCAAAGGTTAGGCCATTCTTTAGGATCGAAATTGAAGTTAGAAGGAGGTGTGTAGTATTGACATTGGGTGATAGGATCATCAGAGATAGTTTGAGGAATATCGGCAATCTTAATGTTGTTAGGATCTACGTTGCTTTTGAAGCTCTTCCAATAATCACCAATAACAAAAGATGAAGATTTTTCAGTAGCAGCGGCAGCAGCAGCAGCTTGAGCGAAGCCGGCAATTTGAAGTACAGTGACTGCAACAGCAGAGATTTTGATAAGCATTATTCTGATCAAATGAACCTGGGAAAAAAAAGGGAGAGTAATGAATGGAAAGGGGGTGTGGTTTTTTTTGGTTAAAGAAAAAAAAAAGGATAGAGATATAGAAAAGAAAAAAAAAGTTAATTGGGGTAAAATAAACCCTTTATATATGTTAATTCTATTTTTTTTTTTTAATCCTATAGCTTCTTTTTAGCGGGATCTTTTTTTTTTTGTCTTTTTTTTTTATTCTCCATTTTCGTTACAATTTACTTTGTGCAACTTGAGGTTTTTTTTTACCCATTTTCAGTCTTACCTTATATCGATAATCTATCTATATTAGGTGATAGAAACGAGGACAATGAAGCAAAGGGTAATTGCACAAAAATTAATTGATATAAATGTACAAATTATCTTGTAGAAAAGAAAAAGACGTGACATATTTATTTAAAATAGAAAAAAAGGTTGCTATTAGTTTCTGAATGTTATTCAATAGAACTTTAAAGATCCTGTCACTCTTGTATATAATGGCCGCCGCGCGCTTCGGCTGAAGGTTATTGAAATAGATTTTTTTTTTCGACGCTACTGTAGTTTAATATCAATTGAACATTGCACCATTTAAAAATAATCAGTCAAGGAGCAAAAAAATTCATTGCTAATAGTAAATTAAATACTCTGATATCGTTAGAAGACATGTGGTGATATTGTATATATCACCCCTATCCATTGTTACTAATTCCTAAATAAAGAATCTTTTTTTTTTTTTAAGTTCTTATGATAAATCTTGTTATTTTTTTTTTCTTCTTCTTTTCTATTTACATAATCTTAAAAGATTAACATATTGCTATTTTTGACATAATCTTAATTATAAAAAGATTTTGGGTTTATTTTAAAAAATAAAGTTCTGTTTTATAAAGCGCTAGAATTTTCATACTCATCAAATATTAAGTATATCGCTTCTCCATTAACCAATAATAGACAATATCCGTTACGAATATAGCTTTTGTCGATGACCTCAGGTCTATAAAAAAAAAAAAAAAATGTTGCTGACAATCGGATGACTAAATATTTATTTTTATATATGTTGCTCACCGAGATTTAAATATATTGGTAGTAAATATCGAATAATAAACATAATTGTAATGGTTGAATATACATAACAATTCCTGATTGCATATATTAATTCTACTTGTGGCAATAATAACAAGATATATATATATATGAGCCATATTATTTAGGTTGACGTGCTCTTAGACTGTCAAGATCAATCTTTTTTCTCAAATTGACAGACTAGTTAAAAAAAATCCTTTAATTTTATGATCTATCGATATAATATAATTTCTCTTTCATACTACTGAAAAAAAGTTTAATTTACGCGTGGAAGCACATCAAAAATAGTAATGATGATACTGGATATATTGTGTTGTCACGGCCCTGAAAAAGTAATAATTAAAAAAAAAGTTGATGAATAGCAGTAAGGAGTGAAAGATATTATTACATAAAAAAAATCAATTCCTTGCTCTTTTGTTTTCCTTCTTTTTACTATCATCAGATAATTTATAAGATTCTTAGCAGTATAAAAAAAAAGATATCTCGTTTAGGTTTTAATCAATTCTGTGTACAGAGTGTCTTTTTGTCTCCAATATAGCTTCCAATTACATTGAGAGCCATGTGAAGTTTTACAAAAAAAAAAGTAGTATGATCAAACTAAGCATTTTCAAAATAAAATGCAACATATATTTTCTCAAGTTCTCATTGATTTCAATTAATAGAATCTAGACACAACAACAAAAAAAACCAATAAGTCCTGTATTATACCTCTATATCAACTATAAAATTAATAATTATTATATTATGCTCGATATATTGACAGAGTATTTCATATATCTTTAAAGAATTATGAATCAATAAATTAATGTTTTTTAATTGTTATACAATATATAACGATTGATGCTTTTTTAACATTGAGCTAAAACATTTGTTGTTTAAAAAACAACAAATATCATCTCTATAGTTAACTAAAAAAGAGCAAATTTGATCATGATACTGCTAATGCAAAATCTATATTTTGATGAATTATTTTGCTTAAATTTTTAGGTTATCTATTTACGGATCATTAAGCCTTTGGATCAATTTTACAATGTTCTTCATCAATACATATAATATACAGACCGAAAACCTGTTATTTTAAGTTATTCCTAAAAAGGGTGATTAATAACCCTTTTGGGGGAACACAAGATAAATTGTAACACAAACAAGGTTAACTTTTTTGTTGGTGTAATCTAATTTTTCAAATTAAAAACGTTATTGCTTTAGCCGTTAAATATGTATACAATAAGTTATACAGTAATTATAATTATTCAATACACAGGGCATTAAAAGCATTTCATATTAATTATGAAAAAAATTCTGTATTATTTTTCTAATTTTATTTAAAAACGAATTGTGCCCTTTTTTTTTTCTCCTTCCGCTTATAATTGCATGTACATGTAACAGTTTATATTATGAAAGGGTAAAGTTTAATGACTGGGCTAAAAGACTTTTTTTTTTTTTAATACACGAGTTTTCGGTCTTTACCGCCCGTGGTCCCAGGAAAACTATTTTTATCTTAATTATTATTCAGTAAAGAGTTTTCTGCTGTCTTGGCGTACAGCCATGAGAAGATAATTGAAATACACCGCGGCTAGTTCAACGATTCCCCTCTTCTCTTTCGCTTGTATAAATTGCAGCTTAAAATATCAAAATAATCCATATATTGCGTTAGAACCCTCTTGTGTTTAGTGTTCCACACCATTGTATGTATGATTTTGCTTACTATATACAGTTATGAACTATAGCGCCATTATCTAATTTTAAAGATTTTTCAAAATAACGACTTTGTTAAAAAAAAAAACGAGTTTCTTCGTTGGAAGGATCGGGTTATGATCACTTGTACATTTTCTTTCAAAACTTTACATACGAACTCATTCTTATCAAGTTCAATAGCCCCCCCCCCCTTTTTTTTTCTGGCAAACTTGAATTTTTTTTTTTTTTGATTTCCTCATTACCCTATTCTCGGGACAACGATCTTGGCACGTATAAAGAAAACAAATGGTGTCCGAAATTCATATAACAAAAAAGTTGTTTAAAATGAATTTCAGCAATGCTAGAAATTAGACTTTTTTTTTGTTCTCACTACTTCTTTTGTAGACATTGGTAACACAGTAGTGTTTACCTAAATATAATAAGGCAGAATCCAGAAATTTACATTTTTTTTGTGTCAAGAATAATTTTTCTGTTATTTTTTCTTGTAATTGAAAGTATTCACGGATACATTTTGTTTATAACCAATAGACTATATTATTACTACTATAAAAGGATTTACTCTTTCGATTTGTCTCGATCTTTTCAAGAAAGATTTTTACGTCACGGTGTGCTTTTTGTTTCCGTCTGCTGAATCTTAAAAAAATATATATATTCGTAGCCAGATTAGATTGTGGGTTGAAACATTTACTTCATCACTGGTTGATATTTAACTTGGACTTTTGAGTCAGTTTTACTTTTTTTTTTCAATATTGAGACCGAGGAGTACTGATAAGAACAGAAAGCTAAAATCAATTAAGATTAAGAGAGAGAGAGAGGGGAGGGGGGAAGATCTTGATTACGAAAAAAAAAAACGATATCTTTAATATATCAGTCAGGTCATAATAGGCATTTGTTATGTGAATAGAATTCTATCATGTATTGACAGCTGTTTCTTTTTCATTATACGAACCCAGCAATTTTTTTTTTGTTTTTTTTTGTTTACATGTTTACTTTGTTAAAAAAAAAAGAAAGTATTTTGACAATAGAGAGTAATGATGATTATGGTTGTGTATTTACGTACAAGTGATGATGACTGAATTATTCTAGATTGTTCTGGGAGATTTTAAATTCTATTCTATTATCTGAATCCGATTTTACAGAAAATTTTAAATGAAATAGTCTCCAATGGTTCTTTTTTTCCATTGGTTTTAATAGATGACAAAATGATATTCGTATTTAAATTTTGTTTATTCTATTCAATGCGTAAATATTATACTTATACAATACATAAAAAAAACTCAAATCCTCGTTTTACAACCCTCTTTTTTTTTTTTTAAGATGCATATGAAACGCATTAAAATGTTTTAATCAATTACGCATAATTTTTTTTCTCCCTTATCTAACTCACATTCACCTTTTTGTTGATCGCTTCGGGTCGGCTTTAAAAGAATTATAAGAATAAATATAGATGCTGTCATAACTGACGAGGGAAAAAAAAAAAAATCGGAGTCGTGGTTTTTCTAGATTATGGAAATTGATAGTATGAAATGGAAAGAAAAAATTGATTTTGTTATTTTTCTATTTAATTAATTGAGTAGTGTATACTCTTTTGTGTTAAGTATAGTATGGTTTATAAACTATATCTTATTTTCAAAAAAAAAAGAAACCATAATTATGTATTTGTCCAATCAATCAAAAGTAAATTGGTAGCAAAATGTTCTACTTGATTTTTAAATCGCCACTTTGGTTTCAGGCTCATTATCGTCTCATCATTTTTTTTTTTATCTGTTCATATAAAATAGCAGCCTTTTTTTTTTTTTTTTACATCACTTTTTCTCTTTCACTCTTAAACTTTTCTCTTTCTCTCTCTTTTTACTTCTTTCCTTTTTTCTTGTCTGTTTTACTTTATTCCCTGCCTTTAGACATAAGACAAATAACATATATATATATAAAAAATGAACAATACATATGAAGAACCATTTGGGTTAAAGAATTCAGACTTTGAAATTAAGCAAGAATTTGAAGTTAAGCTTGAAGATAATAATAATGACGGTTTACTTGGCTGGACTCAATTTGTCAATGAATCACAGCAGCAACCAACCGATTTAATGAATGTATTGGGTTCTACGGATATGGACATGTCTAATTTAATGAATTGGTCTTCTCATGTACCTCCACTCGATACCTCATTTGAAAGTTTATTTGCTCCATGGAATACGATAAAAGACGAATGGTCATTTCATATGCCAGAACAACATCATCATCAACAACCATCCTCTTATATGTTACCACCTACTCCACCTGTAAATAATAACAGTAGTAACAATATCTTTTCATCTTTTCAACAACCACAACAATTTTCTCGGGAAACAACCCCACCTTCTTCTACTTCTGCATCTTCAGGAAGTAATTCACCTAATAGTAATGTATCTACACCACCAGCTACTTATTGCATGCCACAATTCTATCATCAATTATCAACCGTCGTACCACAAAAGAAAACACGTGGTCCTGCTCGTCGTAAATCTGCCGAAAGTCAATCCAGTACACCTCGTCGTACGTATCGTCATCGATCCTCTTCTCATCCTTCTGTTGCCTCGGTTGTTTCGCTTACAGCGCATGAACCGGTTGCACGATTGATTGATGGTATTGAACACATTACATTTCTTTATTCTCATGATCGTCTTGTGAAGGAATATACAGTACGTACGGATGTAGAGAAAGTGAATTTACTAGAGATTCCAAACGAGTTCCGAGTCCATAACGCAATTTATCCAAGAGCGAATGTGAGTCGAGAAGAATACGATGGTAACCGTTGGGAGTATGAGACCAGCTGTAATAAATTGGGGTGGAAACTTTGTTGGTTGAATCAAGAGCAACTTTTGGGAAGACGAGGACTTATTCAACGTGCTGTTGATTCTTATCGTAATCGACATGCTGAAATGAGATCAAGACGTGTCACTCGTCAAGAGAAAGTGGCGAATGGTACTCTTCGTAAAAGAAGAGTTAAGAAGTCTATTACTTCTCTGTAAGAAAAAAAAAAAAAAACTCTTTCTCTCTTTTGCATACATACATATAAAAAACTTTTTGTAAAATAATAATAATAAAAAAAAATCCTTTTTTTTTTTTTTTTTTACATGTTCATTTACATTTTTCGATTGTATAAGTAATATATTCCTTTTAGTTCTTTTTCTATTGTTCCATGATGATCATATTACATTGAATTTACGTAATGATTCGCCCCATTCTTGACTTTACCGTATTTAGGTGATTGATTAAAACAGCGATGCTTAAAATCTGCTTTCATTTGAAGTTCATGGATGTTTTGTTGTTTCGCATTAAATGAGGAAAAAGCACAGTTAAAACTCGGATTGTCGTACAAAAAATGGCATAATAAAATATGATGACAGTCGTGTTACAAAAAGAAAAAAAAAACAAAAAAAAAAAACCCTCCCCTTTACCTAAAAAAAACACGTTAATTTCATTCAAATCAAGAGAGTTTTTACCAAAAAGTATTTTTTTTTTATTATAAGGGATATACAAAAATATTTTATGAAAATCTAACTTTCTTCTTGGGTGCCTATTTATAAAAAGAATATAAGATTGAAGAATAATAAGGTGTGTGAGTGTAGAACTTACAGCAGGTTGAAGTTTTTCACGAGCAGCTTCAGCTCTTGCCTTTACTTTTTGTTTTCTAGCTTCTGACTTCTTCTTCTTTTGTGCTTCAAGATAATCTTGCTTTACTTTTTCCTATTTTTAGATTTTTAGAATTTTTTGACAGATTGGACGAATCGTGAATCTCTTTCAAATTACCAATTTCGCTTTTTTTTCCTCTGCTTTTAAATCTTTCTTTGCATCTTGTTCCTCAATAATTTTTGCTACATGTGCTTTTCTTGCTAATTTCTTTTCTACTTTGGCATCTTCTTTTGAAGCTGCTGATTCAACTAAATTTAACATAAAGTCCTATATGATATAACTTTTAAGTTGAATATGTGGTATTTTGTTTAGAACGGTTGCTATAGTTACCAAGTTGGCATATTTAGGATTATCTACTTCGGAAGTTCCTTTCACACGTCTTTTGTGAACGGCTTTTTTAGTATAAGTTGATTTTTTAGGGGTTGTTTCTTTCTAGTGTTTAAAAACGTCATCAATATCTCTTTACCGGGACATACATTTTGTTTTAATTGAATTACCTTTGTTGATTTGGCCATGGTAATATAGTTATAAAAGAATAAAGAAGGAAAAAAAAGAAGTAAAATGTGGCTTTTTTTTTTTTTTTTATTCAATAAAAAAATAAATTTTGATAAACCGCAGGGGAAAATCTTTTTTTTTTTTTTTTTTTTTGAATACGTATAATTTGGTCAAAAGGTATATTACTAAATAAGAAAGATTTTTATGCACAGAATTTCTTTGCTTGTCTTGAAGGTTCATCAAGTACAGTTCGTTTCATGGCGTCACGATGTTTCCAACAACTTGTGCCATTGACTTTACCTCCATTCTCCATCGGACGCACCGTATTACTAGCCACATGCATTACTTCTTTTAAACTTTTCATATTTGGAGTTTGTTGTAATGCTTGTGCGACCAAGGATCGATACTTTGGTAATAAAGTTGAAACGTAGCGTCTAAATAAACTTGGATCATTTAAGTTCATACTAGCTGCTTTTGCATAACGATAGAATTTCGCATTAAAATCTGAAATCGATTCATATTCCTTCATCTCAATCTTTAATAGAAATTCTGCGTATCTTGATTGTCTTTCTCTAGTATGTGCCATTCTTTCGGCGGATGAAGATTCATAGCCTGGTTGAGGTCGCGTTGTAAATGTATATTCAGATACCTTGCAAGGAGCTGGTACGGATAATTTTCGGTTGGCTACGACTGGTGCAGATGATGATGATGAGGAGGAGGATGCTACGGGTGGTGGTGTAACAACATCTGGATATCTTTTCAAATAAAGTTGACGTGCTGTGGTCCAATCCAATTGTTTATCCAGGATGTTATCTTTTGCCCAACCAAGTTTATTTCCGGGTAATGCATAAACGAATAAAGATTCCCATACTTGTTTCATTTCCATATTATGTTGTGTTGCAAACTCATTCGCTGTCTTTTCGAATTGATCTAAAAATAATGTAGATGCTTTGTTTTTAGCCGCTAACTCTTGTTCTCTTTGTTGTTTCTTTTGATCTTGTAGTTGTTGCTGCTTTTGCTGTTGTTGCTGCTTTTGCTGTTGCTGTTGCTGCTGTTGTTGCTGTTGCTGCTGTTGTTGCTGTTGCTGCTGCTTTTGCTGTTGTTGCTGTTGTTGCTGTCGTTGCTGTTGTTGTTGTTGTTGCTGTTGTTGCTGTTGTTGCTGCTTTTGCTGTATTTTTTGTTGTTCTAAGAGTTTCTGTCGAAGTTGTTCTTGAATCTGACGTTGAATTTCCTTTTGTACTAGTGCTTGATCAATTTGTTGTTGTTGCTGTTGCTGTTGCTGTTGTTGTTGTTGTTGTTGTTGTTGTTGGATGGGTTGAATAGGTTGAGGAACATGTACTACGGGCGCCTGTGTATTGGATACTTCCGAGCTTTCCGGTTTAGATACAGGTTGAACAAGTTGTAAATTAGGTCCAACAGTATTTTCTAGCACAGGTTTAGATTGTATTAAGGCAGGAGATCCTTGAGCTACTGAAGTCCAGTTGTTAGGGACTACCGTTGTCATGATTTGAGCAGCCGTATCAATTGGATTTGTTTGAGTTGTTGGATGTTTGAGTGTAGGATTAGCGATCTTCAAGACTTTCATCACCATATCCAATCTATCATAATGTTCCATAACTGATACTAATTGTTGTTCATACATTCTTGGATCGTTCATATCTCGTTTTAATTGATTTAAACTTGATAGAAATTGTTCCGTAACCTTAGTTAATGTTGTTACAAGTAAACATGGACTGTTATCTTTTTCTGTCATTTCGGCCATCATTTATTGTTTTATCACAAAGAAAAAAGGAAAAAGAGAAAAAAAAAAAAGATGACCTGCACAATAAGGGCTTTTTATGAATATGACTTCTTTTTTTTTATGCTAAAATGATTGGCTGAAATAAAAAGAAAATGTCATTGGAGTATAAATGTGGTCATTTCAAAGGGTGAGAGGATGTGAATGAAAGTAAAAAGAAGTAGAATCGTATTTTATATAGATATTTGATAAAGCAGTTGTTTAATAAATCGTAGGTTATCATCAAAAAGCTCTTTGGGTCTCTTTTTTATGACCTAATCCTTTATAGCACACCACATGATACATTACAAACAAATTTATTTAATTTTATCTTTCCCTTTTTTTTTTCTTCTCCAAATAAAAAATAAATATTCTTACAACTTACGCGTTATTATTTTATTGGAGTATATACAAGAGATTATATCAAGTAATGGACAACTTTGAAGCGCTTTTAATACAATGTTGTCAATGGTAAGTCATCATATTAACTTTATCACAAAGAAGCAGTGCATTGTCTAAATAGACTGTGTATACGTGTATTATCATCAAGAATTTGTGTCTGAAATAATATGATCACTATAGTAATCGGCACAAAAATGAACGACAAGGATATATGAACTGATGAAATGAGCTTCATAGTTGCATAAAAGTGGAATAAATTAGTAAACAATTTCATTACAAAAAAATCAATATATTAACATGTACATACACCTTATGGGAATACTCAATATATGAACATTTGTAAGTAGATTTTTATAGCTAAATGGCGTTTATCCCTCTTTTTTTTTTTTTTTTTTTTCACCTTTTAACATGAGCAGTAAAACCTAATCTACTTTTTTATAAGCTCCAACGCACGCTTCAAGTTACTACGCTTGGCAGTGTAGCTTTCTTCTTCTTCTCCTTCTTCTTCTCCTTCCACTCCTTCTTCTACCTCTTCTTCTACTCCTTCTTCTACTCCTTCTTCTACTTTTACTTCTACTTATTTTTCTTCAGCTTCAAAATTTGTAGCGCCCTAAGGTTCAGTAACTGCCAGATCCGATTTATCTTCTTGCAAGTCCAGTTCATAAGATTTAACTGCTTGACCATCATTTAAAGGTAGTTAAATCAGGTACAGGTGATCGATTTTGCGGACAACATTGTTGTATTTGCGTTATCTCTACTTATAAAACATAAGTAAATCGCGGACTATAAACTGAACATTATAGTAAAAACCTGACATATCTTCATAATAATATACATGTTTAACCTTGTATATTATTATCAATATCTTGAATCAAAGGAAATATTCTATATTCAAATGCATATATAAATTGACGTAAATAAGATCAATGGTACAAAACAAGTTCAAATAATAAAATAAGATTGGGAATAAAACAAAACAATATAATATAAATACTCGATTCATATTAATAGAAAATAAGAAATATTTACTGGTAATAGCCTCGATACAAGCTTATAGCTACCTTGTGTTGGGATAAGAACGGCCATTACCAGCAAAAATACATTATTAGTCTATTAATACTAAATAATATTATTATATACCTAACTTGTTAAAAAAAGATTAAAGAATAACATTGTTAACTATCCCAACAACTTTTAATTCAATCCCAAGACTGGGAAAACATAATATCAATCTAAGAATAAGAATGATCAGGTCGTATGATAAAAATAGTTCTTGTCAATTTAAAAGTATGCGCATTTACCAATGAAATCTGTATAGTAACGGATTCCAGACTAATAACAACCATGTAAATAGTTACAAGGTGCTCTTTAGTCAGGAACGATACAAGTTGTTATCCAATCAGATAGATAGGATCCACGATTAATGATGATCAATTCTAAGCAGTAGAACATCTTTATTCAAAAGCAGAAGAGTTAGGTACACAGTGCCTAAAGTAAAAAAAAAAAAAAAAAAAACGCAAGCAAACGCAATTGCAGAATGTTCAGAGTTTTTTGCGGTTGGCACAATTCCGCAATGATGAAGTTCAACTATTTTTTACAATTTTTGTTTTCATGCATGAAGAAAAACATATGCATACATAACTAATATTAGCTTTTTTTCATTGCATCATGTATCATCATGTGCATCTTTTTAACCCAATAAAAAAAATTATATTCTCTTATTACTGGTTAGATATATCTGCATGCAGCTTAATACGTATACAATCGATGATATCAAATCATAAGAATGTATATGTAGAACTGTTATCCCAATTGTCAATGTGGTTATCAATATTCGAAGAATAGAGCTATGTCATCAAACTTTGCTATAGATATATATATATATATATATATATATATATATATAAACGTCATCAGAAAAGCAAATTTTTTGTTGAGCTATTTAAAGGGCCATAAAAATGTGAAGTTTGCCTTTGTTCAACAGATTATCTGACATCAACAAGAACATAGGTAGTTCGAATCAAATCAGGTGAAACCGTACCTGAAAACGCAACTGAATCAAAAACAGTTAGTATTCTCATGGTAGTACCCCAAACCATCATACCATTTAGTCTAGATATTTGTTTAACTGCAGCAGATTTGTATCAAAATCATACAAACGTTATTGGTTTCAAAACTGATTCACGAATTTTGGTTGATTTTGAAGAAGAAGAAGTTTGATGTAGTTTCTGGTGAAGACTGTTTACCAGATGCAAACAATGGAAAAATAGAAAGTAGCACAAGTAAACTAGCAAGAGAAGGGAAAAAGGAGACACAAGAGTTCTTCCATAGAATACTTCATAAATAGTGCAGATAAAGATAGCTATATCAAATGTAATAAGACATGGTGGTGTCAATTTGTTGGGCGCTAAATGTATCTTTTCAATTATTCATGCAGCAAAACATCAATACCATCTGGTAGTAGTTCCGAAATTCACTTTGTTCTTCTCAATTCGCTTTCTGGGGTCAGATGGTGTCAACCCTTTCAAATATTATTTTAGAACCAACATAGTTTACTCCTCCTTGTCGTGATAGACAATTGTCAAAGATTTCCCATCATGTGATGGCTGAAAGTAGTTAGCGTAAAAAGTAAGGATGATGATGTGCAGGATGAACGAGAATAATACTACCAAGAAGTAGATAAATATGGTTTTATAGAGACTAAAACTGAATGATTTAGCACTGTCATTAATACAGAGTTTACAACACGCCCACATCGTGTTTAATATATATACTCTTCGTATCATATTTAATATTTTTTTTCTAATAAACAAACAATTTATACTGTTTTTAAACATATATTCTCGCCTTTGTTAAAGAGAATATATCGCTGCTCCTCATAGCCGTATACTCGTTAAGACAAACGATCTATGGAGTATGGTGACACTCATTTTCTATTTTTCCGTGTTTGAATTGAGTTTGATTCGTGATGGACTGCTTTTGGAACTTTTGTGTAAAGCGCCTACCTCCAATGGAACCATTATCCGTTTTTTTTCTCTTTATAGGTATATACACATATACATCTTTACTTTTGTTTACTTTGATTTTTATACATATTGGTGCCAACCTGTAGTGGTAATATGCTCCCCCTGTATTTGCTTTATATATTTTACTAACTGTCCCTTAGTTGGATCATATTTTTAAATAAAAGTATTTTCATCTTTAAGCTCAGGTTTTTATTTTTTATCAACTCAAGTCTCATTTGTGTGCGCAAGTAACGTCACATAAAGCAAATTCTCTTTTCTTTTTCTTTTTCTTTTTCTTTTTTTTTTTTTTTTTTTGTTAACAATGTCAAGCGCAGTAAAAGGAGTTAATAGAATATTATCTTTGGGCAACATTTCAAAGTTTACTAGAACAAACATACTATGTAAAAACAACCAATACTTTAACAGTAGTGTTCGTACCTATATACGACCACATTATTACAACAACCAGGAACAACCTTTATCAAAGGCTTTAAAAGCACAACAAAACCCATTTCATAAATTCGGTAGAATGATAAACAACATGGACCCAAAAAAAGTATTATGGTCCGTCATTGGTACGAATGTGGGTGTTTTTTTATTATGGCAGTACTCTATTAATTCCTATAAATCCTTTGGTGACGACTCTAAACTTAATTTTATGGTCAAGAATTTCATGTCTTCTCCTACTCACTTGGCCGAAGGTAGAATTCATACGTTACTCACAAGTGCTTTCTCTCATAAATCACTTGACCATTTGGGTGTGAATATGTTGGTGCTTTATACGATGGGTCAAGGTGTGATTGAAGCCGTAGGCGCTTCTCGATTTCTTTTGCTTTATGCAGGTGCAGGTGTAGCTGCTTCTTTGGCTGCGGTTGGATACCGTACATTTATTAAACCAATGTTGGAAAAGGGATATAATGTACGTACATCTAACGACAGTGGATTTTTAGGTTCTTTAGGAGCTTCTGGTAAAATATATATTTTTCTTTATATATATAAATCAAGTTATATACATGTATCTTGTTTTTAATTTTTTGTGATTATGAATAGGCTCTGTTACTGGAATAACAACATTTTATGCGTGTGCCTGTAAATAGTTTTTTTTTTTTTAAAAAAAAAGAAAGTCTTTGGTTACTGATTATTTTTTATATATATAGTTCCTAGAGCTACTTTTTTGGTATTCTTTGTCATTCCTATGCCAGCCATTGCAGTGGTCGGTCTTTTTGCTTCCTATGATATCTATAAAGCATCTACATTAAATGTAAGTTACATGCGAGTAATAATTATATGTATGTATGTCTATACTAATTAAGTTATATGCAGACTGGCATTATTGACAGTGCTGGACATATCGGTGGTTTTGCTTATGGCGCTGCCTATTGGTTTTTAAGAGTTCGACCTTTATTAAAAGCAGGTCGTTGGAGATTTTAAAAAGGGTAAAAATAAGATTAGAATTGAAAATATTACACATATTTATACATATTGATAGAATTGTACAAAAAATAAAATAAAATAAAACCCTGTATCACCTTCATTTCATGAAACAATTTTATCAGGCACACACTCTCTCTCTTTTATTCAATCGAGATAATAGAATGGCTTATGGTTACTATATACAGAGATATTGGTACAACTAATAAGGTATTTTTTTTTTTGGTAACCTAGCCGCAAATAGGATCGAAAAAGATTATAAAAGAGAGGTGTGTGGAGTAAAGTGTTTGAATTCAAATGTCGAAAAAAAAAATGTATCCCCAAGGATTTTGATTCGTTAGATTTTTGTTTATACCCCAATTACCCTATAATGTTGGGTTCCTTTTTTTTTTCTTTTTTTTTTCTCTCTCTCTCTTTCTCTTTGTCACTTTTTATTTCAAGATGGACTCCGTTCAAAGCCTTTTACCTTATTTAGTTCCTGTTGTTCTTGCTGCAGGTACTGCTTATTTCTTTGTTAACAAGAAGAGTAAGTATACCACCATCACGTCAAAAAGAAAAAAAAAAAATACTTCTCTTTACTGACATTTAAAAAATAAAAAAATTTAGGTGAGGTATTAGATGCCAAGGTGTTCAAAAACTTTAAATTGACCGAGAAAATTGTTATTTCTCATAACACTGCAATGTAAGTACCTCATCTAAGTAATAAAAAAGAAAAGTGCTATTAACGAAAAAAAATAGTTATCGTTTTGCCTTGCCTCGTAAGGATGCTTCTTTAGGTCTTCCTATTGGTCAACATGTTTCTGTTATGGCCGAGATCAATGGTAAACAAATCTCTCGTAGTTATACACCTACTACCTCTGATGATGATCTCGGTCATTTCGATTTGCTTATCAAGGTAAAAAAAAAAAAAAAAAGGATTAATCGAAATCAAAGAAAGAGAGAGAGAAAATAGATATTTATACATATATTTTTATTATTATTATAGTCTTATCCTCAAGGTAATATCTCTAAAAAGTTCAGTGAGCTCAAGATTGGTGATGAGATGGCAGTTAGAGGACCTAAGGGTAACTTCAACTATACACCTAATATGTGTAGTGCTATTGGTATGATTGCTGGTGGTACTGGTATTACACCAATGCTTCAAGTAAGTAGTTAAAAGAATATAGATTGAAGAGGAAGGGGGGGGGATATTAGATTGGTGTTTTTGGGATATTGATATAACTTTTTAATGATAGATTATCCATGCCATTGTTAAGAATCCTGCTGACAAGACAAAAGTGAGCCTTCTTTTCGGTAATGTAAGCGAGGAAGATATTTTACTTCGTGAGGAATTAGATGAACTTGCACGAAAGCATGAAAACATTTCTGTTTATCATGTATTAAATACACCTCCTGTTGGTTGGACTCAAGGATCTGGCTTTGTTACTGCTGATATGATCAAAGAACATTGTCCTGCTCCTGCTAAGGATGTCAAGATGTTATTGTGTGGTCCTTTACCTATGGTGAAAGCTATGACTGAGGTAAAGATAATAATAAAGAGAGAAATATAAGATCAAATAGAGAGAGAGACATGTAACTAACTATTTTGAATAGAATTTGATCGAGTTGGGTTATGATAAACCTCGTGCTATCAGTCAACTTGCTGATCAAGTTTTCAAGTTTTAATTCTATACATTTATACACCCACCCACACACACACTCAATCACATATATTACACACACACAAACACATTTATAAAATAAAAATATAAAAAAGAAACAACTCATTTATTCCTCTTACATTCAAAATATATTATTACTATGTTACAAGTCACGTTAGTTTTTGTGTGTGTATTTTTTAAATATAAAAATCACATTCTTTTTTTTTTTAAGCTTTTTTATTTTTTCCATTTGATTCTGTTATTCAACACATGTCTAGTAATTCACAGAATCATTGGTTAAGTAATATACTTCGACCTCGCGCATCTTCTATTTCAGTAGAATCCTGTCTCAACTTATCTACCAGCGATCCAACCACACCACTCGATGCACGACCTATTTTACCTTTACTTGACGCTTCTCAACCTTTAACTTCACGTTGTAAACATCTCGTTGCGTTTTCAGAAATTTGTAAAAGTTATAAACTCACGCATTTGGAAAACGTATTCTTTACAGTACAAGATGTATTGGATCCAACCATGCCCCGTGAAGCACGTCATGTGGTCTTTGACTTCATGTTGGCTTGTATAGTAGGTCAATATACTGATTTAGGCATGGCGCGGGTTACGTTTTATTCGGCACTTCGAAACTACAACAATTGGGAAGACTTTAGTGACATGTACAAGGTGTTATTTGCACTTTGTAAAGAAGGAAGAGATATATCTGGATTCGAAAAGAACATTTGTAAATTATTAATACATTGGTTGGATATAGCGATTGTACAACAAAGACCATCAGATCAACCTATTCCGTATTTATGTGATATCTTACACTTGTTAACTTTGGTAGCTAAATTCAATTTTGCACTATTTGAAGAAGATGAAGTGACGAAAATGATTGACGCAACGCATAAAGCATTCTTTTCTTCTCATCATATTGATGATTCAAGAGCCTGTCTCGAATTCACCGATATTGTTGTAAGATATAGGTTTGTACCGTTTCATGCTTTACCTCATTTTTTGGATATCTTGGCTGCTTCAGTCATTTTGATACCCGGAAACCCAGACAAACCTGCTCCTGGTACTGCTTGGCCGATCTTTTCAAATTTACTTCGTTCTCATTGTGCTCATTCTGCCATTTTAACACTTTGTAAATTCTTGGATAAATCACCTTCAAATGTTGATAAAGATAATATCTTGATTAAAGGTGCAATTACCTTATTAGGTGAAACGGCTTGGGGTAAAAATAATAATACGGGCGGTGCTGATACTTATATGGTTTCGGATTCGGTCATTTTGATGTATTTAAGAAGAGCTGCAACCAAAGGAAATGATGCGATTAATGGCACGATTTTAAATATATTGATTTTATTAATTGGTGATAATAATAATCATCTTAGTTTAATGGAGTGGGAAGCTGTTTGGGATATTGTGGATGTTTGTACAAGTTATATATTAAAGATAACAGATAACAATAGTAACAACGATGTCAAGTTATTTGATGATGTCAGTCAATATCCTACTACAGGTTGTATCTATCAATTTTCAAGGTTTAGTAAATTAGTCATGCATCAAACAAAGGGTCCTTTAGTACGTTGGATAGGTGTATTATATCAATTACGTGCTTATTGTAATGATGAAACTGCTAAAATATTATTAGATTATTATGTCACTGAACATTCCTTTTTACCTTCGACTGAAAATTGGTTAACTCTTTTAAAAGAAATTACAAATACATTTTATATTTATGCAACGAATGTGACACCAACCATTCGATTATCCATGTTGGCTATTGTTTATGACGTTTGTAATTCTGTCAAGGACTTTTATTCAGAACTCATGTATGAAACGATTGTGATTCCAATGATGCAAACTTTACCTTTGGAAACTAATCTGGATATTCGACAAACAGCCATTGATTTATTAGTGTCTTCATTATCAGATTGTCAAAGTGAATCTATTTTTACAAGACTTGTATCTGTTCTCCGTGATTGTGCTCAATGTCAATGTACAACGGTGATCATACCAACGAACAATGAAGATTCAAACCCATCCAATGCTCGTGTCACTAGTATGCGTATGCCAATACAATCACATCGTACCTCTCCTTCATCTTCATCCTCTTCTATACCAACATTATCTACTCCAACTGCAACATCAAAATCACTCAATAAAACCTTTATCACCAATTCAAAAGAATCTACAGGATGCTGTATCGGTATCTCTGCCATGTGTGGCATCACTGAATTATTTGAAAATTTATTACTGGCTTCCAATGGCAAATTATGTGCAAAGACTTTTGATATCATTACTGAAATAGCAAATGATGAAAAAGATTTAGCTTGTCCTTATGGTGGTCCTAAAATTGTTGCATTGGATTTATTATTAAGATTTAGATGTCCTACCAATCATCATCTTTATCTTATTGACGATAGTAAGTAATAAGCATAAAGAAAAAAACAATAGAGTGATTTCATATTAAATTTCTATCTCTATATATAGCCATTACAGAAGAAGATAGTGTGATTGCATCCATACGCGCACATCAACAAAAGAGAAAAGAAGAGTATGAAAAAAAGCGATCTTCCGAGAGATTTATACCAGGTCCTGCCAATACACCCACCACCAAACTCGGCAGAAAGCCTATTTTTCATCCAAGTCCTCATGTATTTTCATATAATGAAAAGACACTGGATGATACAGAAGTCGTTTTGGATATTAACGAAATGTTGAAATCGTATGTTGGCGTACTTACCAATTCACCCAACTGGGTCGTTGTTTCATTCGTTTTGAAACGGTTACCTCAGCAATTAAGTAACAAGCACTTGTTTTGTGGTGCATCCCCATATATCAATAAACTACGTCGTAGATTAGTCAAATGGACCAGCACACGTAAATTCTTGGAAAATGTAGTGAACGTACCTGCCACAACCAAACGAAACGATCTCAACGTATACGCTTATAGTCTCTTAACCGTCTTGATTTCCTATCGTCGTATCTTTACTGAACCAAAGCAAGATCAAGATGAAATTGTCTATGCGTTTTATGTAGGTATTATGCAAGTGACAAGTGCAACTCGACTCTGTATTAATTCATTGACTGTCTGCTGTCATGAATTACCTCTATCTGTTGCTAAAATGTTGAACGAAATCTTGCAGCGCATGTCTCAAATTATTTCCGTCAGTAGTGTGTCTGTTCATATTTTGGAGTTCTTGTCAGGTTTAGCTAGGTTGCCAAACTTGTATGCTAATTTTACAGGCGATATGTATAAACCTGTATTTGCTATTGCCCTTAATTATTTGCAACATTCTCATTCACAACAGTATCAACAACAACAGCAACAGCAACAGCAACAATCGCAACAACAACAACATCCACAATCACAATCACAACAACAACAGCAGCAACTACAGCAAGTATCACCGTTATCTACACCCGGTGCATCACCTTCAATCACAAGTCCTACCAGTAATAAAGAAGTAAGTCAAGGTGCATTGAAACAATACGTTTTAATCATGGCCTATCTTGTGATTACGGTTTGGTTTACAGCGATTCCACTTCGTGAACGACGTAAACATGTGCCTTTTATCATCCAACGTCTCTTGAGTGGTATCTCTATGGGTAAAACCATTGATGAACAGACATACACATGTATCGATATGCTTTCTCGTTTCACATTTGCAGATGTGAGTTTAGCACCTGAAAAATCCATTGTTTCAAAGATCTTGATGGGGGATGGTACGTTATCTGAACCCAAGAGTCCTAAACAATCTCAACGTACTTGGGTTTATGGTCATACTTTATTGACGCTTCGGACTGCAAAGTCTTTAGGTTGGGTTGAGGTCATGATCCGTAGACCTTCGGGTACAGTCTCTATGATGTGTTATGTGGAAAACAAGATCAAGTCAGAAGATATTGATTATCGTACTTTACCTGCCTTATTAATGATGCAATATCAACCTGATTTATTAGCATCAAAGTATATTCATGAGAATAGTGAACCATCTCCAGACAAAAAGGAAGAAGGATTAGGTATTGTTTATGACCAAAATGTATCGAGTAGTAGAAGACCCTCTGAACAATCGATTGTAAACGCAAACATCACTTCACGTTCCGATGGATTAGTCATGACGCCTTCAGAGACGCCTGAACAATCTTCTCCAAGCAGACCTTCACTCTCTCAAAAGGGATTAATCGATTTACTCAACCGAGATTCTGAAACGAGTATTGTGACAGAAGAGGACAATGTGATGAAAAAGAGTCCAGAAGCCAACGTACGTGAAGTCTTATCGGAACCAAAGACGTCTACAGGTGAACCCACCTCTTCATTTAGTAGTAATCATCATCTTCGCAAGATTGAACCTTCAATTGATCCAGGATTTTTATACCTCCAATTCAACAATTATCCAGATATTTCAGCTGGAAGAAGTATGGATCTTTCACCTCCTTTACCTGATGATGAAGCGACCGCACGTACATTAGCTACATTTGATCGTATTCCAGTCGTTGATTTTCACAAGATTGGTGTCTTGTATGTTGGAAAAGGACAAAGCCATGAACTCGAGATATTAGCCAACACGTATGGATCACCCGACTATGTTCGATTCTTGAACGCATTAGGTACCATTCAAAGATTGCGCGGGCGCACAGGAAACTCTGGTGGTCTTGATCGAGAAATGGATATTGATGGAAAATACGCTTACTTTTGGAAAGACGATGTGACCGAAGCCGTATTTCATATTGCGACCTTGATGCCCACCGATTTAGAACGAGATCCTCAATGCAGTGCAAAGAAACGTCATATTGGTAACGATTATGTATCCGTGGTGTATAACGATAGTGGTATGGATTATGCCTTTGATACACTACCCTCTCAATTCAATTTCATCAATATTGTGGTCTCGCCTCATTCTATCTCGACTGAAGCCGTTTCTCCTTCTCATGCTTTAATTGGAGCAGAAAATACCTTCTTCAAAGTAGAGATGCAAAGAAGACCGGATATGCCTGATATTGGACCCATGAGTGAACCTAAATTGGTATCGGCCCAATCTTTACCTGGATTTGTAAGGTTGGCTGCGATTCATGCGAATATCTTTGCTCAGGTGTTTTGGCAGGCGGGTGCAGGTGGTAAAAGAGAATATGTGTCTCATTGGAGAGAGAGGTTAAAGCAAATTCATCGCATTAAGGAAAGATTGAATGGAAAACAACAACAGCAACAACAACAACAACAACAACAACAACAAGCTGATACTACTAAAATTGGAAAGGATTATGAAGCCTTACTTGATTTTACAAAATATACATAAATATCCCCATTTTTTCTTTTTTTATTAAAAAAAAATAAAATTTTATCATCATTATTATTATGTACACTATCAAAAAAAAAAAGGGGGGTCTCTAGCTTAGCATCAATACGGTATATTGCATAATTTAATAAATGTGATCTCAGATAGATGGCCCATCTTTTTTTAAAAACAGCCAAAATCTTTTCACGTTGACTACACAAGCTGCGTTCCTGATATGATCGACATACAAGGGAATGATAAAATGTAGTAATTTTATAATACAAAAACCTTTTTATATCAATACCTGTCTAATACTTGAATGTTTGAATGAAAATACATCATTTGATTTTTCCTACATAGAATATGTTGCTATGAACCATTATGGAAGTATCAATCAGTGCAACAACTGGATAATTCTAAAAATCACGAAACGACAATGATTAAAAGTAAAGTTTGAAACTTCAGTATCAAAACCAGGCACTTTATTCAGCATCCGTAACACTCCTTAAAAACTCGCATTTGCCTTTCAAACTGTACCTTGGGCAAAAAGAAAGGACGATACTTTTGACAAAGAATTAAGCCTATTTACCTAGCACGTTACTAACAAATGACTGAATAAGGTTCTTTCGTTTTAACTGCTCATAATATAACAGAAAGTGTCATCATTATCGGAAAGTTAGTTTCCGAACTTGTGAAACGTTAATTGAGAAATCAAGTATAATAGCGAAAAAAAAAGCAGCAGCTTAAGGCATAACACATACATTACTACGATACACATTTATTGAGAACAAATAGAACCTTAATTGTGCTTCTTTTTTTCTTCGCGTATCACTTTTGCAGTAATTGACGCGATTCTCATGCCATGAACAATTATTTCCTGTAATAAATTTACCAAACTAAATTAACAATTGGCATGACGTATTTGTTGACATCAATACAATTAAAAGTGCATGTGTGACAAAATAAAGCAAAGCAAAAAAAAAATATAGCATCACACGTAATGTATTGATGTACAAACAAGTGCTTTTAGTCTTGGACTTATTTCTTCAGAATAAAGACGTCATGCTATACCTTATATTGTTTTACAAATGATGCGTTGTAACGGATGATTTTTTTTTTTAAAAAAAAAGAAACAAGAGAGAACATTTTATTGCTTACTTTCAGTTACTTTTTGGTCTTTTTGTTATGACGCTCCGATTTAAAATAGGGAAAGTGTTTTGTGGTACAAAAAAAGGAACAAAAATTATTTTAGGATAAAAAAGAGACATGAGCCTCTTGACTCGGTAATACAAAAACTTTTTTTTTTTATTGTTCTTTTCTTTTCCACATTTTTTTCTTTCTTTAATATAATCATGGATCATATATATCAACTGCTTTGTATACCTAAAGCTCCTTCCGTCTCTATCAATGATTTGGGAGGAAACTATAACCAATTTTTGGAAAAGGTGCGTAAAATATAACGGAAATTTATATAATAAGCCTCACTAATATTGATTGTAAAATTTCTTACAATAGTCCATGAAATCAGCCTCTGGTATTGTGAAAGACAAAGAGCTCAAACATGAAGCATCAAATCAATTCTCGAAATTATTATCATCTAAATCACATAGTCCTTCTAATACTTTACGTACCATTAATCAAATGTTTGATGAGGCCGCCAAGACGTGCCATTTTGATCGAGAGCGCGCATTAATTGAATGGCTTCAAACCTGTGTATGCAGTGCAGTCGAGTTTGGCTTAGATCCATCCTCTGCTCAAGATAAAGTTTATACTGAAAAACCACCTATGGTTAAAAAGACTTCAAGTAGCGAGCGAGGTGTGGCTCAAAGTAAAAATAAAAAGAAGCCGGTTGTTGTCCAAGATCCCGAGGATGAATGGGATGACGAAGAGTTTGGTTATGATCGTATTGGTAATTCTGACGATGACTATGTTCCTTCGGACGATGAAGGAGTTGTTCCCAAGAAACAAACCGCCGGACGTAAATCGTCTGCAACCAAGGAGACACCCTCAAGTACCGAAACTGAAACTAAAAAACCAAAGCCTGCACGTAAGAAGAAAGATGATCAAGTTGTACCTGCTTCCAAAAAGAATGAAGCTAGCTTCCCTGTGATTAAAGAAGGTGCTGGTGCAAGTGCGCTTCATAAATACATTCAAGATATTCCCTGTGTAAATGCTACTTCTGCTGATGTTTTAACAAATGGTTATTTTGCTAGAGCATTTTTCTTCCCTTCTAAAGACAGTTTTAATGTAAGTGTTGTTAAAAAAAAAAGAATTGAGTACGTGATCGTAACTTTTTTAAATAGGCGTTTTTGTCTGTTCTGAACTCAGCAAAGAAGACAATTGATATTTGTGTATTTGCATTTACAGACGATGATGTAGCTGATGCATTAATTGCAGCGAAAAAACGTAATGTGACTATTAAAATTATTACAGATAATCAACAAGCGGCTGGTAAAGGAGCAGATGCAAAGAGACTGCAAGAATCTTATGGTATTCCTTTCAAGACCGATAACACGTACGTAAAAAAAAAAAAAAGCTTATTTTAGATCAATATAAAAAAAAAAAAAAACTCATCATTTTATAATATAGTACTGGATATATGCATAATAAATTTGCCATTATTGATGGTAAAACTCTCATTAATGGAAGTTTCAATTGGTCCAAGGGGTAAGCGTTTTTGTTATATATATTTCATCTATATTACTAAACGTGTATATATGTATTTATAGTGCGAGATTCAAGAACAGGGAGAATGTTTTAATTACTAATATTCCTCAATGTATAAAAGAATATCAAGCACAATTCGATTCACTCTGGAAAGAGTTTTAAATGTCATTTTATTTATAATTGTAATCATCATCATCATCAGTAATAGGCCCCTTTGGATATATATCAAAATAAAGGGGAACCAAAAAAAAAAAAAAAAAACTGTTCTCACCCAACATGTATAATCTCCCTAATAAAGACCAAGTGAAATATAACTATATACACATAAAAACCAAATTTTAAAGCGTAAAAAAAGTTACATATTATTATTATATTATGAATTGTATTAATGTGTAAAAAAAAAAAAAAAAAAAAAAAAAAAAAAAAAGATGTTTGGTTAAATGGTTATAAACTTAATAATAATAGACATGCAATGGCTACAATTGTCATGTATTGACTACTTGATTTGGTACTAGCTTCATTATTATGCATTGCAAAAATAGATCCTCCACCAGTAGGACGAGCCTTGCTTGCGTTTATTGGTAATGTAGTTACTGGTGCAGCATAAGGTCGAACTAAAATGGGTACAGATGTATTCGTCTTTGAAACTGAGTCTACAAACAAGACTATATAATTACCAGGAAGTGTGCTGTTTGGGATAGCATACTATTTGCATATAAAAATAAGTTAATATACGTATTTAAACACTGGTTTATGCAAATATATTACACTAAGTTGATGTTCATAATAAACGTATGTGTTATGCGTTCTTCTGAAACTGAAGCCTTGAGATATATCTGCATTTGATGTGATTGTAATATCTGTGAAATTAAGAATAGGATCTTGAGTGGTGAACAAAACAGATAACTGTAAAACTAAATATGACGATTTTTAAGATACATTATTATTTATTTTCTTCTTTACATATTTATTTGTTATATATATATATATACTTACGTTTTGGTAAATTCGTGTCATCAGGTAAAGTATAACTGATAGGCAACATTTGCCCAGCAACGTAAGGTGCATTTGGCTCAGGCAAAGTTACGTTGAAATTATGTGATGGTGAAAGAACTTCGGCGCATACAAGGCTACTTAGGACTGAAAATAACACAAAAAAGATCATTCTATTTTATTTAGACCAGAAACAAAAGAAAAAAAGAAATATGAAATAAAAAGGTTACTTTTATATTATACATACCAAACAAAAGAAACCCTCTTCTGAATATATAATTGCACATTGAAATGCTTTTTTCCCCTGCATTAAGTGTAGAAGAGAGAAGAGATCAAATGTGCACTTAGAAAAACAGGGGGAAAGTTTTTCTTTTTTTCTGGTCGTAACTTTTTTTTGACAGGGTAGCTTTTTGTAATATCATTAGTATGTACCCGTATATAGTCTCTATATTAAATTACATGCATATACAACTTTTGGATCTTGCACTCATTTTATAAACTGTTGTATGTAATTGACTGTATATAATAAATAACGGTGGCAAACAAATCTAAATTCAATATCGAGTACATGTATATAAATATTTGTTAAATCAATTATGATATCAGTATTTTTTGATCCATTACAATTGCTACTTTTTTTTTTGGTTTTTTTGGCATCGTTGCTCTTTTTTTTTCCCTGTTATACTATACTGACGTTTTTAGTTTTTAAAAGAGCTGGTAAACATGTAAAGTCATGTTAGTCTAACCCTTACGGACGTTTAAGTCAAGATATAATTTCACAAGTATTAATTCGATTTAAACAAGTTTCTGACACATTTTCGTAATATATCTGTCTCATAAAAGAGGAATGCCATTCCTTCTTAGGTAAATGAGCACTAATGAGTATATATTATTAATTCATGCAAGTATATATAGTTGGTATAGAAATTTAAACTGCAAGTATACACTTATCATAATATGAACCTATACTGTTTACAACTTTGTTTATTTAGGATACGTTCGACAGATAGAGCCCCATTTGTGCCTAATATACATTTTTTTTTGTGCTCAGAAAAATCTAGCTATATGACTGATTCATTGTCCAAGAGTATAATGATATTTTTTCGTTTATATTACCAATATAAATATACATAGATTATTTATTTTGATAAAGTCTAGATCAATTATAATTGATTAATGTAAAATAAAAATTCTGATGAATAAAAGAAAGTCGTATAATTTTTTCCCATGGCCATAGTTAGTTATTTTCTGTGTCCTACATCAACAATATGTACAACCATTTGTGTTATGTCAAATCAGACTTATTACATATGTACTATTCTATTTGCTGTTATTACTATTATTGAAACTATGTTGTTTCCTATTAAACCGTATATCAACTGAGACGATAGTATTTTATAGAAAAAAATAGAAAAAAAAAACAGAAATTAGGTATTTCAAGAGTTTTTTAGATCGGTATCGATCAAACCTTGATCTTTTTTGAGATATGTGGCTCATACAATGTATAGTCAGCTCTCTTATAAATATGTGCATACTATAACAGCAATAACAAGAGCAGAAATTGACTACTATGAAACAAAATGTTAATTAAAAAAAAAAAAGTTCTAGTACCTAAATATGATCGAAAAAAAAAGTTTCTGTTATACTTTTGATAATTGTGTTCAGAATCTTGTAACTAATTATGTAAATCGAAGATGCTGGTGGAACAAATGTCACTAACAAACAAACAAGATGAGAACAAGAACAATTACTGTAGTTTTAAAGGGGATTATTGACTAAATTACTGCATATATTCAGTGTACATATAATCATGTTCTATAACCTCAAGATATAGAGATAAAAAAAAAAAGTATTATTGTTACAAAAATAAGAAACTTTAAGGTTTACCAGTTCCAATCTTTTTTTTTTCACATCAACTTTAAAATCGAATACCATCATCATACTTTTCAATGTAATAGTTTTTAGCTGTAAAAAGTAAGTTTTTAATTAAAATAAATATCTCTCAACAAGTAACAAGTGATCCGAAAATTGATGCGCTGACAAAAAAGAAGGAATATTACATATGACCTATTATCCAATGTAATGTACACACATAACCTATACATACCAGGATGCATAACATTTTCTATACAAACGTATATATCCTATGATTTAAACGATACAGACCTATACTAATTGTAATTCTCAGGGGGAGGGGGATTTTTTTTTCCCGGAGCAATAAAAATCACACACACAGGGTTAAACAATATTATTAATACATGTATGTTGAGCTCCAAATCCCATGAAGTTGTTACTAGAACAGAGTGTAAAATCAAAAACCCGCAATTAAAGTTTACCGTCGCACCAGCTCAAACAAAAAGAAAAGTTCGCCGCCATGTGATCAAAGCGACACCACTATTTTACAAAATAGGATAAAGATAGATAAGCCTTTTGCCACCAAAAAGAGTGCCAATGCTAAAATGTATCGTGTATATGTTAATTTAAAAGGCTTAATTCACATTTGTTTTGGGGCAATTGAAATCAGTGCGATTTACAAGAGGTAGGTAACGTCTTTAAGAAAAGTTATATACCGAAGCAAGTATAAACTAAAAAAGGATGGGAAGAGGTAAAAACAATTAGAAAAATGTTTAATTCCTAAGAATAAGGTATATATGCTCGTTGAAGAAAAAGTAACTCTACACTCTCTTGTTCATGTGTTATTTTGATAGACCCATTTTTTATTAGTTTTTATAGCAGTTAAATAAATATCTGGCGATAATCCTTTTGAGGCCCTACCGCCAGAATTTTTATCAGTACCACTGGCAATAAATACTTGTCGTAATTTGACGTAATAATTTTCAAGAATACAAGTTTTTGAGCGTGTTTATAAATTAAGGCAACTGTTGTATGTTCTAATATTGTCTCAAAGTTAACAACTGATTTTTTCCATAAAGAAATTTACTAACGAAATATATGTAACGACATAAAAAAAAACCACATTCGTATTATTGATATTTTTCATCTTTTAAAAGTCGCATATATTTACTGCCCAAAATGAAGTGTACATAACACTCTTATTTCCTTCTCAGGTTATATCAATTTCAGCTTATAGTTACAAATCTCCACCAAATAGCCGTGTTAGATACAAAAAAAAACCTCTTTACATAAAGTCATATAATGGGTCACTATCTTAGATTGTTATTATAAAGAAACATAGTTAAAGGGATATCTGATAAAGTAATTAACATTCTCAAGATATTTACAATTTAGATATTTCTATTCTTTTAAATGTATCGGTATACATATTATTAGTAGGTAGTATTCCGATTGTCTCATTGGACGATTATGATCTGATTAATGTTTAAACTGTTTTAGAACTTTGATATGAGGAAAAAAAAACATATTAAGATGTTGTAAACCTTCAATAATATTACCAAATAAGTTTCAATCAAATCATCTTTAATCAAAATTAAAGTCCTCTACTTTTGAATACCGTGTCACCAGAAACAAAAAACCTTCGAGCTTACCAGTAGTTTTCAGCAACAACAAACAAGTGTATGATATATTATAAGTTTACAAGTAGCACTAGGTATGTAAATCATTAACTAAAGGCTTTTATGAAACCATAAAAGTTGTTATGCTATACGCGTAGGACGCATAAATATAATTCAATTTGGTCAGATGCTGCTCTCTCGCTTTTGAACCAAAAATAAAAAACCGGCCAGTTTATTTGACTTCTATAACTCATAGCACTAAAAAAAGAAAAAAAAATTCTCAAAGGTAAATAGAGTATGAGAACAAGGACATTATTTCAATGATAAAATATAGCATGTCATTTTTAAACAATCATAAAGTTTATGCGACAAACCCCTCCCCTCACCCAAAAAAAAAAAAGGTAAAAATCTGTTATTTTTTGTTGTGTTTTTGACAGGCCCTTTTAATTGATATAAATTTGCTATTAAGTGATATGATGGCTGAAAGTGGTAAACTTTAATAAGTACAACGTTACAACATGTTAAAAAAAATAAATAGTACCCTTTTTTTTTGTAATTCGGAAATGTTCGGAGTGGTTAATGTGGAGAAGTTTGTGTAATGTTGAAAATAATCGTTCTCTTTATTTAAACCCTCTTTTTATCACTTTCTTTTTTTTTCTTTCTTTCTTTCTTTTTTATTTATTTATCAAGAATAGATTTTTCTTACATTATGAGTCGTGTTATTTCCCCTGAAGAAGTTGCTCAACACAACCAAAAGAGTGAGTTATTTTGAATAAATAAAAGATATTTATATATATATATATATAAAAAAACTAATGTATTGAAACGTACACGACTCTATAAGATGATATCTGGGTTATCATTCATGGAAAGGTATATGACCTTACCCAGTTCCTTCCTGAACATCCTGGAGGACAAAAGATTATTTTAAAGTATGCAGGAAAAGATGCTACCAAAGCTTTTGAACCTATTCATCCACCTGATATCGTTGACCGTTTCTTGGCACCTGAAGTATGTATGGGATCCATTGACCTTGAGAAACTTGCAGATGTCAAGGTAGAAGAATCTGAAGAAGATAAGCAAGTAAGATTAGCTCGAGAAAGAATGCCTCGATTGGATGAAATGTACAACTCGTTTGATTTTGAAAGTAAGCCAAAAAAAAAAAAAAAAAATTCACATACACACGCACAAGCACTTAATACTGAAACCTTATTTTTATTTTTTTATTATTCAGCTGTGGCTAGATCTGTATTAAAATCTGACGCTTGGGCTTATTATTCTTCTGGTTCAGATGATGAAATCACAATGAGAGAGAATCATAATGCCTTTCATCGTATCTGGTTCCGTCCTCGTGTGATGGTAAATGTAAAGGAAGTTGATACGTCCACTACCATGCTGGGTTCTCCTGCTTCATTACCTCTTTATGTAACAGCTACTGCACTTGGAAAGTTAGGTCACCCTGACGGTGAAGTCGTTTTCACCAAAGCTTGTAAATCACGCGGTATCATTCAAATGATTCCTACTTTAGCTTCTTGTTCATTTGATGAAATTGTTACTGCTGCTGGTCCAGATCAAACACAATGGCTTCAACTCTATGTTAACTCGAACAGAGAAGTTTCCGAGAAATTTGTTAGACATGCTGAAGCTAGAGGCATGAAAGGTCTTTTCATTACAGCTGATGCTCCACAATTAGGTAAGTTAAAGGGAATAATAATAATAAAAAAAAAATTCTCCGGCATTTAAAATTCCGTTTATAGGTCATCGTGAGAAGGATATGCGTCAAAAGTATTCTCAAGAAGAACCTGATGAAATTGCTCGTAATGGAACTACAGTTGTACGTGATCAAGGTGCTGCTAGAGCTATTAGTAACTTTATTGATCCATCTTTATGTTGGGATGATGTTGCTTGGTTCAAGAGTATTACAAAGATGCCCATCTTGATCAAGGGTATTCAAACTGCTCAAGATGCTGTACTTGCTGCAAAGTATGGTTGTCAAGGTGTTGTGTTGTCTAACCATGGTGGTAGACAATTGGATTTTGCTCCTTCTGCTATTGAGATTTTAGCTGAGGTTATGGAAGCTCTTAAGAGAGAGAATTTAGACCAAGGATTTGAAGTTTATATTGATGGTGGTATTCGTCGTGGTAGTGATATGTTTAAGGCTATTGCACTTGGTGCAAAGGGTGTTGGTATTGGTAGACCTTTCTTGGTAAGAAATTGGAATTCATTAACCTTTAGTGTATAGAGATACTAAACATTATCTATCTGATTAGTATGCCATGTCATCTTATGGTGTTGAAGGTGTTGAAAAGCTTTTGGATTTATTCAAGGTAAATATACATATATCTTCTATCAAACTCATGTACCAATTCTCTTTCTTTTGTTATTTTTAGGATGAATTTGAAATGGTAATGCGATTCATGGGTGTTACCAAGATTTCAGATATTACACCGGATATGGTCGATATTCGTAACATCAAAGATCACTTTGTTTCTAATCCTATTGATTACTTGTCTCAAACCGCTTATGAAAGAATGCAACCAAGAGGCATCTCCAAGTTATAAGCATGTTAAAAATATTATGTGTACTAGATTATTTAAATAAATAAATAAAAAATCATTTGTTTCTGTGTTAACTGTAATACTTTTCTTTTGTACTGATTTCGTTTAATGATTTAGCCTTCTGGGATTTTTTTTTTTCAAGGCCACATGAATAGCTTGATCCAGGGAACAGGTCAATTTTGTACAACCTAATCTATTTTTTCTATTTGATGCCATTACTGTTTAGCCTATTAACAGATGAGAGCAAAGAAAAATTCAATTTTTACTATGGACGTTCTTATTCTATCTACACAGTAACTATCAGTAGTGTATTGAACCACCCAAGATAAACTATATATGTTGTTTTGTTTATTTTTCGTTAGTTAGAAAAGGGGGATAGATACGCGCACCATATTTCCGCCCCATATTTTTTTGCGCATCATATTTTTTTGCGCATCACATTCTTTTTAAAAACATTAAAGTTTACTTGTTTACAATATCTTACTGAAGGTTTAGATGTCACTGGATTTTTGTTAATCATTCGCTTGATTGTTATGGACAGGCTTTTTTTCTAGACGCCACATAAACAGGTTTTTTTTATTAATTTTGATTTTAAATCACCTTTTTTTTTTTTGTTTCTTTCTTTTTCTTTCACCATCTTTTATATATATTTTAAAGTGAATCTTCCTTATCTCTACAGTCTTAATCTCTTCTTTGACCATATACCCTATCTAGACAAGAAATTGTTTTAAGAAATAAATAATTTTGAGACTTGCACAAAACATGTTGCTATCAATGGTAAGTCATGTCAATGCTCAACTAATTTTATCAATAAATCTCAATAGAAAACGCTCTTTTATATGCAGATTACATGTATTAGATAGGGAGGATATTCCCCCCCCCCTCTGAACCTATTAGTGGTGTGGTGGTGTGAAAATATGGTACGCGTATCTTCCCCCTAAAAAAGTGATGATGAAGGAGTATTGCCTCTTTTTACTTATAACCCTCAAGTAACTAGTTTAGGAATTGGCCTTTTTCTTTCTTTTTTAATATTTTTTCTTTCTCTGCAGACACTCTTTAAAGCTATATGATGGGTGAGCGTTTGATACTCAGTTGTAATCCTTAACATACTTTCTAGCTTTACAGTTTAACTCATTCGTTGTAGGAATGCTACTACATAACGTTAGTCGTCTTATTGCAATTTACGTGTTGATTATAATGATATTATTGATGTCCAGTAGTACCGTACCCACTCTATTTAAGGCTGAAAAAAAGTTCAGACTTTTGTGGCCTTAAATCGTATTGTGGCCTTATTTCTGACTTGAGAAAGTTAAATATGGCCAAAATATTCAGAGAATTGCGGCCTTAAATTGAATAGCCCTTAAATAGAGCGGGCACTGTAGCAGAAATAACCAAAGAAGAATCCCAGCTATTTCTGCTACGCCTAGAAAATTGTGTGGTCGTAAGATAGACATGATTCTCAGATTTTCTTCGGCTAGGGCAGATAGGGCTAACTCAACAAAAGAAATTGACAGACGGGACAATGAAGATGCAAAAAAGTAATGAAGGACATGTTATTCAATCTTTGTAGCAAGGCTCCTTCCCTTCAAAATGAGCTTTATTTGCCTGGATTTTTAATAATGAGTAAAGTATTATTATTGCATTCAAAAAAAAAAAAAAAAAAAGTATATTAAAATATTCATGTTAGATATGAAACTAACCATGGTAACTATGGACCGCCCTGTTGGATACATTTGTCGCATCAAAAGTGCGGATTACATCCCTTTTCCCTCCCTACCGCCTAAGTGATAACCCATATCATTTCTGTTGTAAAATCAGTTTTCAATAGTAGATTGATGATGGAAAGGAACTCGGCACTCCTTTCCTCCCTTCTTCCAGAAGTTAATGCATATATTTTATATAATGATCAAGCATGATTTGTCTTCTTCCTTCGTCCTTTCATGGTCAAAAAACGAAAAAAAAAAAAATGATGAACGAGATTAAGTTTGCAAAGATTGATTTTATTACTATTATTATACATTACATAATCTTTATCAATTTAATATAAAACGAGGCTTTTAAATACAAACTGCTACTATATAAAATTATTCACTATTCACTATCTACTACTTACTACTCAGTTAATTTTTTTTTCTTTTGTAGTACCTATTAGCAACACAGATTAAAGAAAATAGTAAATCTACTTGCTTTTTCTTGCATTTCATTTGAAATAGTAGTTATGTGATATTTTAACTATCTTTGTATTCAACTAAAAAGACTTTTGTCTTTGACTCAGTGAACAACTTAATTATAGCATATGCAGGAGTTTCATCATCCTTTTCTTAAAATAGTCGTCTTATGTATCTAAAAATTAAACCTGAACTTTTCTTTTTTTTTTTTTTTTTTTTTTTTTTTTTGAGCAATACAGGATCAAATGATGAATATTGAAATCAATAAATAATTTATTTTTATTCTTTGATACTTGTCTTTATAAAATGTCTACAAACAATAATTTTCCCTGGAGGTGGTCAAAGTCACTTGATTTTAAATTATTTATATCATTAACGAAATAAAATCTTTAATAAGTAGTTCACAACGGGGTTGATATGTGTCTTATTAATTATGTATCTAAAGCAAATAGTAAAATCCTTCTCTAAAGAGACACAGAGATGATTTAAGTCAGGTATAAATTCGTAATAAAATATCTCAAGGGGAACGTTGGGTGTTTGACATCATTTACTTTTTAAATGATAATTGATGTCAGATGTATCAAAGGAGGTTGGTAGGACTAAAAATGTATTATATGAGGTCGAGATAAAATCATTTTTGCTACTTTCTTCAGATTTTTACGGTCATGCATCGAGCCATTGGTTGCTTATAATACAGTTTCGTGATTTTACTAAACATCAAGTCATCCATTTGCGTGGAGGTAAAGTTGATTGTACAGACTGGATTGAAGGTGCTCATTTTACAAATTAGTGCTAATGATGTCAGTTATTAGAAATAAAATAATTCAGTAGATACTTATCTTTCTAAGTCTGGATAGTTGCTAATAAAATAAAAGGCCAATACTTTTATATGTATTCAATTCATCGAATGATAACATTCACCTTGCATATGTGTAGCGCTTAGAATATTCGAGAGAGCTCTAATGTTTATAAACAAACCAAACATGCATGCAATAAATTGCATTTACATATGTATGTGTGTCATTCAGTTGATACATATTAAGCTATTAATACTTTAAGGTACCTTTTGTTTATTTTAAAATTAGCTTATACAGAAAAATAAGGTCTGTGAATAATATTGGGTTTAAGGAGGCAACTAACTACGTAAGAGATCCAAGTAAAAAAAAAAAAAAAAAAAAAAAAAAAAAAAAAAAAAGGCGCGCGGAAATAGATAGGCTTTTAACTTGACACTCTTTGTTTAAGCCCCCATTATATATTTTTCTTATCTTGTCTCCTCATTCTCGGCGTTAATTCGTATCTATAGCGTAGTATAATAACTGAACTAGGTATATTACCAGGAATTTCTTAAACTCTGTATGTTATCAGAGCACACCAAAAGATTATTTGAAGAAGAAAATACTAGAATAAGTGAATGCTCTTTCGTTAGAACCTCCCTCGGTACAAAAACCCTTTCTTTAGGAATAATGTAAGGATATCGCCATTTGGCGTCGAAACTTTCCAATTATTTTTAAATGCTGTCAGTAATACTTTATGATTCTTGTAGACAACATTTTGTTCATGAAAGTTTGAACTTGACAATAATAAAAAAAAAAAAAAATCAGATTTTCCTGAATCACAAAAAGATTGTACCTTTTCATGTCGCGCATCAAAAAAAAAAAAAAAGAGAGATTTTCTTTAAACCGAGAAAAAGAATTATTATTCCTGATTTTAATTAAACAACAATGCTCTTTCTTTTGGATGCATTATACTAAAAAAAAAAAAGCTCTCAATATAAAAACAGGAAAAAGAAAAGCTTTTTTTTTAAAAAAAAAAAATTAAAAAGGTGAGATTTGTAATAGGAAAAAAAGGGTATGCTAACATTAATAGAATGAATGAGAGATAGTAGAGAGAGAGAAAGTGAGACAAAGGGAGAGAGATAGTGAGAGAGGGAAAAGAAGGGAAGCGAGAGAGAGATAGAGGGACAGGTTGATAAGAAAAAAAAAAAAAGTGTATTAAGAAGTAATATGTTTGTTATGTATATACTGTTTTAAGCAGAAGATGGATCTATCATATTATCCAATACAAGTTGAACATCATCAACTACTGTCAAATCTTCCAAAAAGGCAACTAAATCAGTTAATTCAGTATCATGAGGATCATTAAACCAAGTCGAAACAGGCACAGCATTTGATGTATGAAATATATAACTTGCTGGTGAATTATCGAGAATAAGTGTAGATGCAAGTTCTCTTCCAAGTTGCGATAAATCCTAATATATATATATATATATAAAATTTCATTATTAGCCAAAATAATAACAACAAAATGTCAATTTTTTTGTTTCTTTTTCAATCTCTTTCTCTATCACCATCTATCTCCTTTCTTACCTTGACATATGTTCCTTTATGATTAAAGCAAGATTCTCTGAACAATCTATGCTTGACTACTTTATGAATATCGAGCATATCTAATACTGGATCAGCATATTTGGCTAAACTAGCAGTAAAGACTACAATCTCGTATTTTTCACCCATTTTACGCATAAATTCATCAACACCAGGTCTTTTCAATACGTATACGTTATGATATTGGTTATCAATTTCGACAGGTACAATAAAATCAGGATTGGGAATAATCTAAACCAGGTTATTTTAAATAAGTAAAGGAGTAACAAAAAAAAAAAAAAAAATGTATATTTTACTTACTTTAAATGAACTATGGACTAAAGTCTCATCAAGATCAAGAACAAGACATTTCCTTTCTTTATCTTCATTAGCTAAAGGAGGTAATAACCAAATAGCAGGACCCTAAAAAAAAAAAAAAATTCGTTTATATATAATAATAATAATAATAATAATAATAATAATAATAATAATAATAATAAAAAAAAATTGACTTACGACAGGAGAGGTTTGAGGGGAAAGTGGAATGGGAGAAGTAGAATGTTCAGATTCAACCTTTTTTGTGGTTGTTTCAATTTCAGGATTTGTAATGATTGGAGGAATAATAGGTTTAATTGCTTTAGAATCTTCTAGTTTAGTTGTAGTCACTTGTTGTTGTTGCTGTTGTTGTTGTTGTTGTTGTTGTTGTTGTTTTTCTTTTGATTGAGTACTATTTCTATTTTTTTTACTGTTTGAAATAGAAGATTTGTCACTGTTATCGAGAAATGAACCAGCACCTACTGTGCAACATAATAATAAGGATAGAAATCCACCCTTTTGGAATGGTTTGACAGAAGCTGCTGGAGTGCCAGTGGCAGTAGAAGAAGCTCGATTGTTACTATCATTTGATTGAATTGGTAAAGGAGACTTGACGTATTCAGGATCAACTTGTTTCTTTCCTTTTTCTAATATATATATATATATTTTGTGTTATATTTTGTCCTACACACAATATATAAAATACATTTTTTTTTTCTTTTACCTTTCTTTAGTTTACTACTGCTATCTTGTGGTGCTACTTGTGACATATTTCCATTCCTTACTTCTTCTGAAGTGGTAGGTTGCTGAATCGTGGTAGATGTTGTTGACATTTTTTTTAATTTGGTTTCAATGTCGAAAAAAGAAATAAAAAAAAAAAGAGGGATGATGGGGAAAAAAAAAAGAGATCTCTTTTTTTTTTTTTTTTTTTTTTTTTTCTTGTCTTTCTCTCTTTTTCTCTTACTAAAAAAGATGTTGTTGTTGTTTGTTATTGTTTATTATTGTTGTTTTTTTCTTTTGGCTATTCGAGCTTATTGAGAAAAAAAAATATAACGATGTTTTGTATTTTAAAACGAGATATATATAAAAAAAAAAAAAAAAAAAAAAAAAAAGAAGAGAGAAAAGAGAGAGGGAAAAGATTTATTTCAAAAAGAAAGAACATAAAAAAAAAAAAAAAAAAAAAAAAAAGCTGTATGAATTTATCACGTGCGGCATGACCTGTTTAAGCGGCAAAAGAGCCTTAAATCTTCCATATTTAATAAAAACACGCTCCAAATCCAATCAATGTTATATTGTAACAAATTATCGGTAAACTATAAACTTTGTGTCGTAATAAAGTGTCGCACTTTTAACAAATAAGCAAGAAAAGAATGTCTTAAAAAGGGGTAGAATTCTTGTGATATAAGGTTTAGATATTCACGCTCGATTGTAAATACCAACAATGTTGACAGGACTATTACAAGTTACTTTTGATTCATCAAATTTAATTACAAAAGAAGGATATAATTATATATATATATATATATATTTTCCTTCCTTTTTTTTTAAACAAAATAAAATAAAAATGGATAGTTTGCTTTTATTCTTCTCTTTCATGTTCATATCCAACTATATACTGTCAATTATTTTATTAAAAAGAAGAATAATTAGATCGACCAAAAGTTCCCGAAGTTATAGCCGTATGAAGTAATGAAATAGAATGCGTGTTATTTTAACACTAATCTCAATAACTAAAAAGCTTCTGTTTGGATACAAAACTATAGTATGAATATGTACAAGATGAACGTAATATTTCACAGTGAAGGTTTCCGATCATTTTGCAGAAAGAAAAAAGTGAAATTAAACTTTATTGTTGTTCAAAAAGAGATCATAACTAGTTCTTATCTGTATATATTACTTGCTTTTTTTTTTTTTTAAAAAAAAAACAATATAAAATCGATCGTTTGTAGTAGATGAATTATACTGAACTGTGCTACATTAAAATTTTTTTAGAAGTAATTCAACAAAAGAAAATTTAACCCAAACAGTGTGTCCAAAATACCTGCAGCACCTTGTGAAACCTGTCATACCACACTATTCCTATACAAATACGTTGCTGGTTTATTAATCTATTTAATTGATTCAATTGGCTTTTTTTTTCTTTTTTTATTAGCAATCATTTTGTTGCCATGACTACAGCCAGTGAACTTATTGTTCAATTGAAATAAAGAGATCAAACAAAGTATATGATTGTATCCAATCAAATGTGGTTAAAAGGAATAAAACGCGGTGAATCAAAAGTATACTTTTTTTTTTTTTTTTTTTTTTTTCCTTTCACGCACGAACACGGCAAGGGCTAAACAAAATAGATCTACTTTTTTTTTTTTTTTTTTTTTTTTTTTTTTTACTTTGAATCATCTGTAAAATAAGAAGAAGCAAGAGAAAGTAAAAACTTAACTACTAACTTATTTAAAAAGAAAGTCCTTTTTTTTTTATACATAAAAGAGAATCATCCCACAAGAAAAAAAAAAAAGAAAAAAGAATGAATAGTTCTTTACCAGACATTTTAACATTGCGGAATAATATTGAGTTTGCTTCCATTTCTCAATTCTTTCATACTTTTCAGTCCGCATTCCGACCTTGGCCTATAACTAATCATGACTTGGTCTATTCACGTAACTTGGACGCAAACGAGTATGTATTTGAAACTGAGGTAATTATTTCATTTTTTTTTTTTTTTTTTTTTATTTTCCTCTTGTTTTCTTTATCCTTTTTGAATATACCTGCCATAATGACAATCGTTTTTATTGTGCAACGATTTTTTTTTTTTTTTTTTTTGCATAATTTGTTTATATTAAATAACTTTAAAAATTTATTACTAGGATCTTGAACGTATGATACTGGAGACGTCTGAAAGGATTCGATTAGAAGACTTGATTGTTAGAATGTTACGACTCGCCACTGGAAAACGATTCATAAAGTAAAAAAAAAAACACACACACACATACACACACACACACTATTGCTATTCTATTTTATTCATCAAACACTTCAATTTTAGTGCTTCTACTTGGCAAACTCATTTTTCAAAAGAGTTTGAAAAAAAATTACCAGAAGAAGAAAATCCATTTATTAAGCTAATAGAAGAAGAAGAAGAAGAAGAGGAAGAAGGAGAGAAAACGATGAGACCTGAACCTGTCAATTATTTCACTTTGCCTTTAGAAACAAGAGTTCATTTACTATATTTACTTTGTGAGGTACATAATGAAACGCAAATACGTGTATAAATCTATATTTATTTTTTGTACATGTAGTGGCAATTGGATGAACCAGATAGATTTAGAGAACATCTAGATGGAGAGGAAGATGCAGTACAATGGCGTGTCGATCCAATTGGTTATGATAGAAAAGGAAGTGTATTTTGGTTATTTGATGATAACCGATTATATAAGGAAACACCCAAACCAACACGAACCAAGAAATCCAAATCTAATAAAAAGAAACGTCCTGCACCACCACCATCATCACGTAGAAGTTCACGTAAAAGTACTTTAGAAGAATCTGAACAACAACAAAAAGAAGAAAGTGAAGATGAAGGTGAATGGATACCTTGGAAACTGGTAAACATATATATATATATGTATATTTTTCATTCAGTATATACTAAAAAATAAAAATAGGTGTGTGCTTCCAAACTTGAATGGGAACAATTTCCTTTAAAGTATGCCAATAGTAAAAACATAGACGAACAAAAATTTTATAAATTACTTGTGAATGACTTGATACCAAAAATCATACCTGTTCTTGAAGAACATGAAAAAGAAGTCAAGAAACAAGAAGCGCTCTTACATCGTAAACGAAGTTCACGTATCTTGTTTAAAGAATTAGAAGCACTTGAACGTGCCTCTAGTTTTGAACCTGAGTTAGAGCACACAGATACAGGTAGATCAAGGTCTTCTCATCGCATTGAAAAGAAGGCGTTGGAAAAAGAACAACAGAGTATGGAGGATGCTGCAAAGGCAAGAGAAGCGCGTTTGTTGGAAAGAGAAAGACGGATTATGGAACGTGAGTATAGAGCCATGGCGCGTGAAAAACAGCAGAGTGAAGAACCACCTGCTGCTGTTACAGTAGAACCTCCACCAACTGAACAACAACCGGATACAAAGAGTTTAAAACCTCCCAAGAAAAAGTACAAGAAAAAGGAAAAGTTTGATGCAGATGGTAATCCTATACCAAAGAAAGAAAAACTAGATGAACATGGTAACCCAATTCCTAAAAAGAAACGAGGAAGAAAACCAAAACAAAAAAATCCAGATGATGAAAATTGGGTATTTGATTGTATTTGTGGTGTCTCTGGTAAAAACCTGGTAAATTTCAAAAAAAAAATAGAGGATGTACAAACACACACACAAACAGAGATTGACTCTTTGTTTTCTTTTAGGACGATGGTACACCTATGATTGCTTGTGAAAAATGTAGCGTTTGGCAACACATTGTATGCCTTCAAAAATCAGGTCAAATTGGAAAACAAAATAGTTTAGATGATATTAATTTTGTTTGCCATAAGTGTGAACAAGAAGATGTAGATATTTTAGATGAAGAAGCGCCTTCATCACCAAAGAGACAAAAAACAGATCAATATGATTTACCCCCTCTTATCCAATCATCTTGGATACAACCTTCTGCAGTAAGAGCTGAACCTCCTACTACTACTCCTACTACTACTACGATGAGCAGTAACAATGAGCTTCTACCTCCTATTTTACCCAATCCTATACTAACTGTACAACCTACTGTTTCCACTGAACAACAACATGAGTCGATTAGATTACCCAATATAGCGCAACTCAACTCTACTATCCAATCACAATCACAACCTATTGTCGTTGGGGTTCAACAACAAGAAAATATGCCGGCTGTTGATGCACAACAACAACAAATTATTGAACAAATCACTGAAACGCAACAATCTTCACTACCTGCTCCTGTTGTCACTGCGCCTTCCGCTCCAGCTATTCAAACTACTGCACCAGATGAAACAAACACTGCTTTACCAACAGCTATAAATGAAAAAGATCTGCAAAGTGTTACCACGTCATCTACTTTATAATTTCTTCTTTTAGACCATTCTGTAAAAAAAAAAAAAAAAAAAAAAAAAAAAAAAAAAAGAGAGACCTAATATAGAAAAACTAAATCAATAAAAATTATCATTTGATTATCTCACCTCTTCGATACACGTTTTAGTTAGATCTAAATTTAATGTTTGTAAATATTCTCATAGGCTGTAAACACTGTCTTTTGTAATTTTTTTTTTTTTTTAGAAAAGTTATATTTATTCATTTCCAATGTCCTTGTTAACAACAAGTACTTTTTTTTTAAAAAAAATAAAATAAAAATAGCTTCTTCATTACCGCATAGAAGATTTGTATTTATCGTGTAAATCTTTGTGACCAAAAAAGGAACGTATTACGAATTATGAAACTTGAAAATCAGATGCACAACAAACTTTGTACTCTGTAACTTGAACGTTTAATATATATAAAACGATATTTCTTTTTCTCTTCTTTATCTCTTTTCCAATATATATATTTTTTTTTTAAAAAAAAAAAAAAATGGATGATATTCGATTTGCAATTAAAAAAACCTCTCCTCCTGCTGTGGTTGTACAGGCATTAAGAACCGCACTTACATTACATCCTAAAGCAGCTCGTAATATCGTGAAAGATTTAACTCGTCCACTGCATGATCAAAAACGGTTTGTTCGTAAGTTTGATAATAAACATTGGAAAGGTTCTTTAATCATGTCTGAAATGATTCGTTGTGATGATCAAATTGCGCTTCAAAGGTTAAAGAAAGCCGATATTGTTATCTTTGAGATTCATGGTAACTAAAAGCTTTGTTTTGTTATTGTCAAGTAAAAAAAAAAAACTAATTCTGTTTTGTGTTAGGTGGTGGATTCAGAGTAGGGCATAGTGCGATGTACATGGAATCATTTATCTCTTGGCTTCGGTTACTTAAAAGCAAATACAATCTTTATGCTTGTATTATGTCAGTTGAATACGGTAAATAATCGAAGTAATAGTATTTCTCTCTTTTTTTTTTTTTTTTTTTCAGTACATTAACAAACATAATTAAGGCCTTGCACCAAAACACAAGTATCCAGGTCCATTAAACGATTGTATTCAAGCATTTGATTACCTTACAAAAGATTTGGGTGTACCTACCTCTAAAATTATTCTTTCTGGTGACTCCGCAGGCGGTGCACTTTGTTTAGAGACATTAACAAGAACATTCGCACCTGGTATTCTCAGCCAAAGTCTAGACAGTCCTCGAGAGAACTTTAACATGCCATTACCTGCCGGTATCTTATTGTCATCACCCCTTGTTTCTGCTGAAACAACTTCAGAATCATGGCGTTTATTTGGAAAGAGCGATATTGTCAGTACCAAATTAGGGAAATTAATCTATAAGGAATATTTAGGAATACCTCATGTGAACATTGATGATTTACCTGTCATGAGATTACACCATGTTCGAAAAGATTTTGATCGTTTCTTACCCAAGAATGTCATGGTATTTGTAGGAGAGAAAGAAGCGTTACGTGATGATATTTTGGATTTCTCAAAAGCGGTGGAGGATGATGGGAAACATAATATCCAATTATTTCAAGAGCATTATGCGCATGACTGGTTCATGATTCGTGAGATTGTCAAGAAGAAGGATAAAAAAATGATTGAAAAGTATGATGAAATGTTTGTAGATTTTGTTGTACGTGCTGTGGAAGAAGCTAAATCGGCGGAAACTTCAAGAGAGAACTCGATTATTAAAGAAACTGTGGATTATCAATTAAGTGGTAAAATCATTTCTGTCAAGGTTTTGGATGAACGACCTGAAATTGATATCAAGTTTGATGAACCCCTAGTGTTATTGGATAAGTCGAGTTTCCCAAAGCCATCTGTGTATAAACCAAATACTATCTTGTCCGAATATTCTGTAGTAACTGATTCTGTTCCACCTACCGCTACTACTGCTATAGCAACTTAATTGTGTGCCATTTGTTTACAATAAAAAATTATGTATTTGTTCAAAGTTTAACTAATTGAAGATTATTCAATATAAAATCTTAATTTTTTTTTTTCATGAATATTTATGACATGTAAGGAACGAGTTATTATGCAAATAACACGTGTATACATCTAGGAAATACTGGAAAGAGAGGTTAAACATTAGTAACTTATAGCTCAACTAGGTCGAGTACTCCCTAATTATGTTTTTAAACTATTTTGAGCGATCATTAAAGCAGTACTACCGCGTAACAATCGTACAAAAGTCCATTAAATAATATTGTGTCATGCATAGATATTTAAATGTGGTTAAGTAAATTTTGTGAGTATTTTTGATAACTTTTCTTTGATAACAAGACTATTGTTCAGAATCTCAAGCATTAGCCAAGATATAAATATATTTTTTTTGACAGAAACGGGTTGTCAGTTTTTTTATTTGATTACATATATGGCATTTGTTACATTTACATGTATTGTGTCTGTTGCTTCTAAAAACAAACAAAAGCCTATTATACAACGTGTACAACACATAGATGATATAACATGCTACATCGCAATATGTTCTAGCAACATACTTAAGTTCTAATTATGTGAGGGTATAAACATTTGAATTTAATTTATCTCAGCGCACCATATTACGAAATTATTTTATTTATCTTGCTTTGTTGTCAGCAGTGGTATATGTTTATTATATAAGTAAATCTTCACTGCTAATAAATTAGTATGGAAAAAGGTTACAGCTACTCTCATTATAACTCTAACTTTGTATTAGATATTATACGATATATTATATAATTAAATAATGACTTTAACATTAGATAAAAATAATATTAACCGAGGGTCTCATTCCTTTTGCAGTCTTTTTGCTTTTATTGTTAGCTATATACCTATTTGAAGTCATCCTTGATACACATTGAAGTCTTAAAAAGAAAAGAAGAGTATGTAGTAGGTGTTATTCTTTTGTACCAAATATTGACTTTATTTCACTGGATAAAATATTCCCAAGTCTTTCCTCATTAATTATATTATTGTCCACATTTGGGATCAATAAATCTTGAAAAAAATCTTTTCCTTTCATCTATTTTAACTATTTTTATAATTTGTTGTTATGGTCAGAAGAGCCAAAACAAAAAACTACATACTTTTAGAGCTTAAAAAGAAAGCTGACGTTCAGGGCCATGATGATATACGAGTAGACAAAAATTCATGGCATATATCTTATAAGAAGGATGATAATTGCTTTTCGTGTAGAAATATATCAAGCAACAGTATTACAATGATGAAAAATGTGGAATACTTCATTAATGTATGGACTGGTTACATGAACAACTCGATAACCAACAAGATTGAAGACCATGAAGCACAAATAAGTCTGTCCATCCAGGGAGAAATTTACTCTGGATACCTATGTTCTTTTATCGCTGAAATACCTCAAAATGTTGGCTCTCTTTATTCATCTACATTAAAAAATATAATCTGAAATATTTAATAGACATTTAATTACACAATAATTTTAACCATATCAAGCATATGGTTTTTTTTACTTAAATAATCAAATCGTTGGTAATTAGAAATAAGGGCTATAAAAAATAAAGCATCAAGAATTAATACTAGTTATTGACAAAAAAAAAAAAGAAAAGCCGTTATTACTATGCGTAAAAACCCACATAGAAACTTGATTTGTTTGATGCCACTCATTATAACTATGATTGGTTTACTCCTTGTATACTTATAGACTTTTATAAGCGTGCTAAAATTTGCTTTAACAATCAAGTTTATATGTATTTATAAACAATGACAACAAAATAATCTTTTCTTTTTCTGTACCTAAAATTGATTTATTTATCAATATATCTGAACCAAAAGTTATAGAATAGATACCTTTCAGGTTTATTAACTAAAGAAGCTATATATCCTGAATTGAAATCTTTGATAGACGATATTAAGTACGGAGACTTATTTTGGAGCTAATAAGGGGCTCGAAATAGATATATAAAAAAAAAGTTATTTATTTTTTCTTTTTCCCTTTTTTTTTTATATGCTTCGATTATGATCGAAAACATAAAAAAAAAACCACATCCTTTTATAGTATTTTAAAAGCATCCCTGGTGCTGTTTATCTGAGAGAAGAAGAAAAATCATGGATAATAACTTTAGCAAGAACACAGACTACTTTACATGTAAAAACCGATCAAGCAATGAAATTACACTAACAAAGGATGCTGAAAACTTTATAAAGGTATGTATTAACTTCATGGACAGCACAATAACTAATAACAGAGAATCAATCAATCATAAAGCATATATAAATATGATCGTCCAGGGCAAAATACTCTCTAGATACGGATGTTCTTTCCATTCTGGAATACCTGAAAATGTTGGTTATCTTTTTGCATCAACGTTAAAAGATATAAGACTCTGAAATACTATTAACAATAAAATAATAGTTGTATACAAATACAAATACACAAAGGATTAGATTAATTATTTTTTTAAAAATAAATAAGTCATACTTACACTGAATACATCTTGGGGGAGAACAGCGATAACTGTTCAGGAATGTTTGTTATTGTTATTGTTATTGTTATTGTTGTTGAAGAGCGATAGACGTAACAGAACCAATTGTCAGGGAAGAGCAAAGGTCGTGCGAGCTAAAGCCTTGTAAGGGGCTTGGAAAGAATTTTCTTTTGAAGTAGAGTAGTTTTCACCAGAAGAAGTAAAATGTAAATAGAGATAATAACTAAATTAAAGTAAATTTATGACGAGTATTGATATAATTTTTTTCCTAGAAGTTCCGTAAAGGACAGAAGGGATACGGTCCCACAAAAAAGAATAAGTAGTTAACTAGAAATTTTCTGCTAAAAGTATCCGCGATTTCAGCTTAAACAACTTTCAGCCTTGTTGCTTTCGGTATTGTAACCTTCTCAAGAAAGGTTTTTCTAAAAAAAAAACACACACACACACATTTTTCAACCCGTTCTGATGTTCCTTTTTAATTCTTTCACGGATAATATATCTATATATTATATACAAATTTATATGTTTAAACTAGTATTTTTTTTTTTTTTTGATATGTAACTAAAATAGATTATTTATTTATAACTGTTGTGTTGGTAGGAAGGTCAATTATAGCATGCCAGTATAGTAAGCTCTGCGAAGAGACTCTTTATCGGGGTAATTTTGAAAGAGACCTCTTGGCTTACCTTCATCGAAACAGTCTTGCCAAAATAGTTTTTCAAGCGCAGATCTGACAAAAGCTAGGTCCTCGCTTTCTACTTCTACTGTTTCTTCTTCTATTACTGCTTCTTCTTCTTCCTGTATTGCTTCTTCTTCGTCGCCTTCAACTTCTTCACATCCATCATCAGCTTCTTCATTATCATTATATTCTTCATTGTCATCTTCTTCTTCAGAATAGTTGGCTAAAGACTCTAAATAAGCCTTCCATTCTTTTCTATTTTCATGTCGACCAATGTTGTTTATTTCTCTTATGGTGTCGCGAGAATTAAAAATTGTTGGAAAGATAGGCATTTTTTTTTTAAATCTTGTATGAGGAAAGGTAATATTAATTATTGTTCCTTGTGCCCTCAAAATAAATTTGGATTTTATATGCGATCAGACCTGAATAGTCCAAGCCTTAATTTTAACATAATTAAAAATAGGGTGTCTTTGTCTACAATCACGCGCTACCTATTTTTTTTTTAACTCGCATTAATGAGTTAATAACTGATTGAAAGTAAGAGTGAGGGTTGATTGTCATTGATATTTACATGAACCATTCATCTGCTTAACAATCAAATTTCTATTGGATTTAGAAGGACATAGTCGCCTTTACTTGAAAAGGTGGGCCTCTCTCTCTAAGGATCCATTGTTGGCACTACTACCAGAGGTCATAGCTTTTATTTTTTTGTGAAAATTATCACCAAAACTGAATTAAAATATTTGATTTCATTGTATGTATATAAATACCCACTTATTTGATTAATTTTTTTTTTTCTTTATTCTATTTTTTTTTCTATAATACTTTTATGCTCAAAAAGGCAAAGGACTAAATTTTTTTAGAGCGTAAAGATATCTTTGTTAAAAATATTTTCCATGAATGTCTGTTATCTTGCTTAAACTGATAATCGAGTTCATTTCTCAATATACGTGTTCTTTCAAGGACAAAATCCCTGAATATGTTGTCTCTTGTATCTTTTTTAAAAAAATATAATCTGAAATTCTAATAAATAACAGTAGTAATAAAAAACATTAACTTACACCATAAATAAATTATATAGAGTATACTCCTCATAAAATTTGTAATGACATACCATAATACGTAGCAAAAAAAAAAAAAAAAAAAAAAAAGATCAGTGCGATTTTTAAAATCCATTTTTTTTACACTCCACACAAATACTTTGAATGGCTGAATTCAAAAAATAAATCTATTTTGAAAAAATTATTTTTCTTTCTTCTATTTATTTTTATAAATAGTATTGCTATGGCCGAAAACACAAGCAACTACATCCTTTTAGAACTGTATATTGAATATAACGCAAATCGTGATATTATCCGAGATGACGACAAGTCCTGGCAAATATCTTATGAGAAGGATGAAAATTGCTTTTTCTGTAAAAATCTATCAGACAACAACGTTACAAAGATGAATGATGTTGAAAACTTCATCAGGATATGGATTCGCCACACGGAACTCATGTTAAGGGACAAATACAGCGGTCAAAAAGCGGTGGTAATGCTGATCGTTCAGGGCAAATGTCTCTCTGGATATAAATGTCATATGCATTCCAAAATCCCTGAAAATATTTGCCATCACTTTCCAAATACATTAAAAGATATAATCTGAACTACTGCTAATAAAATATAGTTAAAGTTACATAAAAATATTAACTTAGTGATAATAGTAAACACACTAAGTATATTTTCCTTAACATTAAGATGATACATAATAGTAAAAATAACATGTATAGCAGAACTTTTATTTTTTTTTATTTTTGATAAATTAAATGATATGTATGTGGCAAAAAAAAAAAAAAAAAAAATTGTTTCGGTTGTTTTTTTTTTTTTTACATGGAAAGTAAACTTAAATTATCACATTGAACCAATTACTAAGTGTTACAACATGAATACCCCCTAATATGAGATATATTTATCTCTTCACATGAAAAAAAAAAAATTAGCGTCATAAGCTTTACTGATGAAAATATGGTTGCTATTAAACTTTAATAAGTTTTTTTTTTTTTTTTTTTTTTTTTTTTTTTTTTTTTTTTACCGGAATTATAAAAAAAAATACACACGACTGTCGATCCTTTACCTCCATTCAAATCAACTGAAAAAAAAAAATTCTAATCCTTTTGAAAAAAAGATATAATTATGCTAAGAAGTAATGTATGACACTCCTTCTGTATTTCTGTTAACTTTTATCCCATGTTTTTTTTTCGAAAAATCAACAAAAATATTTAACGTCATTATGATTTTAAAAAATCGCCCTTTGGCGCTGTGTTGACTGTAACTATTCGAGTCATGATAAGCGAATCTAAAAAAAGTCAACTGTTCAAAACAATGATTATAAGTATAGATTTACACTTAATATACACACATTACAAAAGCCATATATTGATAATTATGCTTAAATTTCAATGATTTCGTGTAGATACAATGATTCTAGAGCTTTCCTTTTTTTTTATTGAGTGCTGCTGCATATTTTGCATATTTTTTTTTTCATGTCGTGTAACAAGTCTTTTTTTTTTTTCATCAATCGTGTCAACACAGGTTTAATGAATGTAATATTGGTTTACTGTATAGAAAGAATATAAAATAAGGATTTCATTTACCACTAAGAAGCCATTTTATTATTTGATGTTATAACCAAAGGATTATTTTTTTTATTAAAGTAAATAGTTAGAAGCATGTTTAAAAGAAAAGAGTGACAGGTAATCTATAAAGAGAGAAGTGCAAGTGTATTCCTTCACATCCTTGACAAAGACCAACCAGAAGAGAAACAGAGCCACGAGAAAGAGAGCCAAAAGAGAAAAAGAACATGAAGCGAACTAAAAACCTTTGATAGAGAAACACCGACTCAAATAATTATGCTACTTGATTGAAACCTCTCTGATCCAAGCAACAGCTTAGAGACACCCGAGAGCTCTTACCAGCCTCATCTTAAAAGAAAAAGAGAAAAATATTACCTATATTTTAATATGAGTGAGTAAATGTGATATGTATTAAAATTGAATATAAGTGTTACCTTTAATCCACACCCACAACATCCACACATAATCCTAAAAAAGAGTCATGTTAATTAGGAGCCAATATAAACATTATATAATCAGTATGTTAAACTTAGATACCTAAAACCCAGTCCACTACAAAAGAGAAAAAACCATCACCAGAGCACCCACGAACCTGTAACTAGAAAAAAAAAAAAAAAAACTGGAATAATAAATATAGAGTTAGATAGAAGTACTTTTTATATTTGTTCTGTACTTTTATACGTACCATATATATATATATATAAAAAGGCAAATAACATTTAACACATACTATAATACAAAAAAAAAAGTGTTAGATCATTTTTTTTATATGTATTAAGTAGATGAAGGCCGGCAAGAGAGAATCAATAAGAGATAAGATTAAAGAGTAAAGAAATAAAAGAAAAAGGAAGAAAAGATTCTCTTGTCAAAAGCAGCTTTTATGTATTTTTTTTTTTTTTTTTTTTTTGTCAAGATGACCTAATTTTTTGACCATATGATTTTTGCTGATAAATAAATAAATATTTTTATGCACTTTTTGGGAAAATTAGCCGATGTCAAATACATGTATAAGCAGTTGTGAAGCGTATTGTGCTGAATATGCTTTTCTGCAATTTATACTAGTTACTACCTGACAATCTTTTTATAAGGTAGGCTCACTACTTGTTTTGATGAAAAGCTGAGCGCATCGTAATTTTATATTGGTTCAAGTAAAAAATAAAAACTGTTATCAATTCATTACTAAATCTAATATTTGAACGTAGAGATACTACCACCACAAAAAAAAAAATAAAAGACAATCATTAAAAAAAAAAAAAAAAAAAAAAAATACAAAAATGTTAATGCTGGGATTTAAAGTTAACATTAAATGTTAATATTAACATTATGTGGGTTGAAAGTGTCGATAAAACTAAATTAGGCAGTTGTTCTCTATAGACTGAATGATAGGTTTTAGGAATTTTATTGACCAGAAATGAAATCCAAAAATTCGAGGTGTTTCTTTTACTACACTTTTGTATTGTGGAGGAGTATAATTAAAAAAGATAATTGATAATGAAGATTAAAAAAAAAATAGTTAAATAGTAGTTACATACATACGTGATGATCTTTATTTTTCTGTCTTTATATGTAAGGGATTCCAATATGTAAAGAAATAAAAATATGAAATATAATAAAATAGTTAAATCAATAGAGAATTTCTATTATTTTTTATAACAGACAGTTAAGATACACTGCTGTTAAAGAGCATCATTGTTAATAAGGATAATAAAAAGGAGGTAAAACTATAAGATGTCTGCTTATAAAATGTCTGCATATTTTTTTATATGCGACTAAAACATTTAAACCGCGCCATCAATTTTTATATCACCAAGCACTAAACAGGAATTTTGCCTATTTGTTTCTCTCGCTATTTTCTTTTAATTGCCAGGCATATACTCTATTGTGTGATTGTATTGGGTATGTTGCGATGTCCGTATCGCAGAACATTCATAATGCTCTGACATCCCTCAATCAGCACTTCTCGAAGTGTAATGCTCTAGTTTCATGCTGCTGCAATAGTTTTGGTTCAATCTTCTTAATCTTTCACCTATTTGTTTCCATCGCCATCTTCTTTTAATTGCCAGGCATATACTCTATTGTGTGATTGTATTGGGTATGTTGCGATGTCCGTATCGCAGAACATTCATAATGCTCTGACATCCCTCAATCAGCTCTAGTTGCATGCTGCTGCAATAGTTTTGGTTCAATCTTCTTAATCTTTCACCTATTTGTTTCCATCGCCATCTTCTTTTAATTGCTAGGCATATACTCTATTGTGTGATTGTATTGGGTATGTTGCGATGTCCGTATCGCAGAACATTCATAATGCTCTGACATCCCTCAATCAGCTCTAGTTGCATGCTGCTGCAATAGTTTTGGTTCAATCTTCTTAATCTTTGACAGTCTTGGGATAAAACCTGGGACATCAACTATCGACAGTGGAAGATAGTTATGTCAATGAAAAAGCTCGATCTTCTCATGAGCCCTTTTTTTTTTTTACAAGATTCTAATCCACCTCTTCCTCATCCCTTCTTTTTTTTTTTCTTTTTTATATATGTTACTCTCTTATTCTTTTCTCACCATGGTTGGTTGAACAGGTGTTCTTGAAAACTGATTCCTTATTAAGGAAGCTAGCTGGAGCAAACGTTTGCTGGTGTATGTTCTGATCAAGTTGTAGTCGTTGCTGGTATTGGCGCTAGTGTTGATAAGAAATTGCAATCATGAAGGGTAAGACTTGGTTCTGTGAATCGCTTTCGATGGCAAGCAATTTATTTCTGAAAGGTTTCTCGATGATATGATCTCAATCCTCACTTATCTTTGGCCAGGTATGCATTCTATTGTGTGGTTGTGTTGCGTATGTTGCGATTTCCGTATCGCAGAACATTTATGATGTTCTGACATGCCTCAATCAGCACTTCTTGAAGTGTAATACTCTAATTGCATGCTGTTGCAATAGTGCAGATCTCGACTTTTCTTTTTGCTGCAGTAATTAACTTTAACACCGGATGATTTCCGACTCCAAAAGTTTACTTTTCGAGGGTTAAGTGTATTACTGTATGAGTTTTATAATATTTTATACCAGTTTCGTTCTGGGTTTCTTTTGTCGAGTATCTTGTTCTATTGTGGTAAGGATAGTTGATGTATTTGATCCTTGACTTCTTTATGAGAACAGACGTGTATTGGTGATGATATTGGTGCTAATGCTTGTGTTGGAAATATTGGTGCTAATTCCGGTGTCAATGATATTGGTGCTAATGTTTGTTTTGGTGATATTGGTGCTAATTCTGATGCTGGTGCTAATGCTGGTGTTGGTAATATTGGTGCTAATGCTGGTGTTGGTAATATTGGTGCTAATGCTGGTGTTGGTAATATTGGTGCTAATGCTGGTGTTGTTGATATTGGTACTAATGCTGGTGCTGGTGCTGATGCTGGTTTTACTAAGGAATCCATTAGTTAAACCTGGTTCTGTGAATCCTTTTTGATGTCAAACAATTCACTCATGACTGGTCCTGGTTTATTGAAAGTCAAAGGTAAAAAAAAAGGGGGGAGGGTATTTGTGTTGTTGTGTATATATGATGATGGCAAAGGATAAATATGGACATATTTCTTATCACCTTTTTGACCTATCATTTTTTTTAGGATGTAATCTCAATTATCTTTTTTTGCGGGTATCATTTTCTGTTATTGTTCATTTTCCCATCTTTGGCTCAATCTTCCCATTCAGCTTTATTCTATGGCGGTCTTGGGATAAAACCTGAGGTATCAACTATTGACAGTGGTCACTTGTTATGGCAACTGGTGGTGGGCTATACAGTTTCCGTTTTACGGCGGTGGACCATTTGGGATTTTAAAAAGTAATCAATTTTGGGTGTACCCATTGGTAAGTGTTGTGTATTTTCGAAAAAAAAAAGGAAAGGGAAGATAATAGTTACGCCAATTGTACGGACTCAATTTTCTGATCCGGCCTTATTCTTTGGCAGTCTTGGGATAAAACCTGGGACATAAACTATCGACAGTGGAAGATGGTTGTGTCAATGAAAAAAGCCCGATCTTCTTGTGAATTTCCCTTTTAAAAGGGCTTCTAATACACATTTACTTGGTACAACTTCCTTTTCTCTTTTTCTTTATATATATATATTACACACACACTCTCTCTCTCTCATTCTTTTCTCATCATGGTTGATTGAACAGATATTATAGGTGTAGGTGTAGTTGTAGATGTAGTTGGAGTCATTGTCGATATTATTACTGGTGTTGGTACAAAATTCATTCGTTAAGAGTAGGACTTGGTTCTGTGTGTCTCCTTTGGTGACAAGTAGTTCATTCGCGGTAAGGCCTGGTTCTATGTGTCGCTTTTGGTGGACTCAAACTTGTTATGTGATCTCATTCTTTGGGGGTATCAAATATCGACGGTGTAAGACAGATACGTCAATGATAAGGACTCAATCGTCTTATGTGATCTCCTTATTATTAATCATACCCCCTTTTTTTATTTTCATTTTTTATTTTCATTTTTTATTTTCATTTTTTATTTTCATTTTTTATTTTTATTTGTATTTATATTTATATTAATCTCCCTTTCTTTCTTTACTATGCTCGATTCAAGAGATGAACTTGAACACTGAGCTCTTAGTAAGGAAGTTTGGTGAACCAAACGTGTGTTGATGAAGAATTTAATGCTGTTACTGGTGATAATACTGGTACTGGTAATAATGATGATACTGATGATAATGCTGGCACTGATGATAATGCTGGCACTGATGATAATGCTGGCACTGATGATAATGCTGGTGTTACTGTTGTTGTTTTTAATATATTTTAAAAGAAAGGAGGGCAAACCCTTGTTTTTTTTTCTCGATTTCTTTCTCTACTAAAGGTAGGTGTTTCCTCTCTTGGAACTATTGTATTATGGGAAATAGTTATGACATTTGAGGTTGCAATTGAAAGACGAGAAACCTAAACAAGAATCAATTGGTGTTGGCGTTAGAGTAAGTGTGCTAAATTTGTTTTTTACTTATTGAAAAAGAATGTCAATAAACTTCTTTTTTGTTTTTGTTTTTGTTTTGTTTCTAAACTGATTTGAGTTGCTACTACGAGTTGACTGTCTCCTTCCCGCGCGTCATCCGTGCAGTTTTATTTATGTGTAATAACACCTTTACCAAACAGATATTAAAGGGATGATAGTTGGTATTATTGTAAACTTTAGTAATATGATGACTTGCTCTTTTGTTGGACATTGTCAGTTCATGTTAGTAACGCATTGGCCTGTAAAGAGTGATGGCCAACTTTTAATGATTCTGTTTCTGACAAGCGTATTCTGCGTTTGTAGTAGATCTTGAGTCGTTCATGAGTGGTTCGTGCAATTTAATCTGTGTGCAAAAAATAACACGATATATGTATAGCACACGCCCACCTTCCACCCACCCAATACATAAACTGGCAACAACCTATAACAACTTCTAATGTCGAA
>JAIXMQ010000066.1:0-148010 GCA_025716855.1 Pilaira anomala
TTAAGTAGGTAATGGTTTGGTTGTACTCGGAAGGCTCAGCCTTACCAGCAACAACGTTACGGAAAGTCTTGAGCAAGTAACGAGCGGTTTGTTGAGTTAAAATGTAGTTATCACCTTCCCACTATTAAAAAAAATGTATATATTAGTATTATTATTTTCCCTCTTTATTGATCAACTCACTGTGACGTTAGGAAGATAATCTTGATAAAATTGACCCAAGCCAGAAAAGTTACTGTAACCATGACCACCACAAGCACGTCTACATTCTTCAATAGAATCAACAGCCATAGTAGTGGTTAAACTCTTGAGACCAGAGGAGGAAGCATGAAGATCAGCCAAAAGAGTAAAGTTACCGTTTTTCATAGCTTCTTGGTTTAAATCGTAAAGACGCAACATTTCACGTCCAGTGAAGAAACAAGCATAAGCGGAAGCAACGATGGGTAATAAACGGTATTGTTGCATAGTGTAGTCCAAAACAGGAGTTTCAATTACTTTATTATCCCATTTCTTGGGACTAGCAGCATCTACAAATTGTTGACGAACGGTAGAGTAACGAATAGCAATAGTAGCAGCCTTAGCAAGAGCATATCTGACACCCATAACAATGTTGGCACGAACATAAACCATAGTACCGTAAGAAAGCTTAGCATTAGGAGGCTTAGAGTACTCACCAGTAGAAGCTTTGACTTGAGAATATTTGGCTAAGAAAGCAACATGAGGAACACGGTAATGATCAAACATGATAAAACCATTATCTACGGAATTAAAACCAAATTTGGGACCAATATCACCAACCGTAATACCGGCAAGGGGGCGATGATCTTCTAAACTACGAATTTGAACACAGAAAGGATGAGGACCTAAATCCTTACCGTCTGTAATTAATCTAGCCATAACAATAGCGTGGTTCGCTGCTTTACCAAGACCACCAATCCACCACTTGGAAGCAGTTAAAGTAGGTGAATGGATCTCAAACTCATTTGTTTCAGGGATATAAGTAGCTGTCGTCTCAAGCCCTTGAACATTAGAACCGTGGCCCAACTAAATAAAAAAAAATTTAGATTTCGTCCCTTTTTTTTTATCCTGAGCTCCAAATCTTATTACCTCAGTTTGGGCATAACAACCAATGATTTCATGCTTTAATGCAGGTTCAAGAAAAAGTTTCTTTTGTTCATCAGTAGTTTGAGACATTAAAGTAGGAATAAACATACCATAATGAAGAGAGAACTAAATAAATAAAGATAAATCTCGAGTGATACAATATGTCAATTTAATAAAATCTTACGGGTGTAGATTGATCATAAAGGAAGTTGGCAAGTCTAGAATCCTCTTCATCCCACATGTGCTCCCTGTACAAACAGATGACAATCTCAGTCAATTTTGTTTTTCCTTCTCTCGTTTAAATATAAGAAATTTACCTTGCAAGTTCAATCATGCGTTTATCTTTCCAAAGACCAGTTGCGATTTTATCTTTACGACTCTGATAATAACGACCTGATTTATCAAAAGCAGGTTCATTTGTAATAACTTCTAAAACTTTGTTCATCTTATCAAGCCATTTTTCAGTATACATAAATTTAGATAATTCCTTTACGTCAAAACTAGTCTTGGCTCTTTCTGCGTTCAAGAGTGCCTCTCCACCAGGACCTCTTGGTTTTAAGTTGGGAAATTTAGTAGCGACTTTATTGTTAAGAGACATTTTGGTTGTTTAGAAAGAAAAAAGAAAAAAATGAATTTGTAATTAAATTATATTTTAAGTAAATAAATAAAAAAAACTGTGGGAATAGAGTTTAGTAAAAACAATATTTTGAGCTTGTTTTTCAATTTCCGAGAAGTGGGGCATTTCCATTAGTTTCTGGTTTGCCTGTAGTACAATACTTTTTTTCTGCTTACAAAAAAAATTGTATCTACTTTTTATTTTTTTATGCTGAATCATCATCTGTACACACCTATTACATCTTATTTAAGATAAAAAAAATTTCTTGTCAGACAAATAAAAACGATAGCAAGGTAATATTCTTTACCTGTAAGTATCTTTAAGATTGATACGTTGGGTTGTTGGACAGGAAAAAATTGTAGGCCGGTCATTACTATTCCAAATCTCCCGGGCAATATAGAACATGTTTTTTGGATGCCATAACATCTCTATTCTAGACGATATAGTACAATTGTAACAAATTAGTATCGAATGGTTAAAGATGTTTTGAGCGGTTTTGAAATGATTTAGATCTTTTGTCACACATGAATTGCATACCTACATAATTTGTTGGACATAAAAATAAGTTTTAAAAATAAAGATTAAATTACCCTTGAGGTATTGTATTTAGCAATATCTAATAATAAAAAAAAAAAAGCTCGCTTCACGAGAAGATGCTTGTAGATTATTCCGCTAACGCCATTCCTTAAGCCACGTAGTCTTACGCCTGACTATTCTTTAATCCATCACCATAGAAAATTAGTGGTATTTTAGTATCCCCAGTTTGAAAGTTATGGTGACATTATTTGCTATATAGTTTAAAGAATTTTATAAGTAACATTATTTTTTTTTTATTATTATTACTTTTCCCGAATATCAAGTTGATGGATATTTGTGTTAATAATTCTACTGGTGATAAGGCAAAATAGTTTAAAGATTTTATTTCTTCAAGAAATAACTATTCACAAGCAAACAGGTTTTATCAAGGAAACTTAAAATCTCGTTTAGATTTTTTAAAAACCGTGGGTTTATAATAAATACATGTAAATAAACAAAATATTTATGTATATATTTAACAATCGATTTTTTTTTTATTATAATTATATCAAATATACCAACACTATCTCTTTCTAACTTCAAGTGTCAACACAAAACCTTCAGCAATATTATAAAAGCTTAATGTTTTACTGTTATTTAAAACAGTATTTGAAGCAGAAAGCTTTTGTTTACCAGCAGGCATACCGATTTGAGATGCAATACGATCTTTCACGGTAGAAATAAGCGTACTTGGTAATAATCCAGCTACTGTGATATTAGCGCCTGTTAGATTCCATTCAGGTTTATCTGGCATATTAGGTGTTTGAACTGTAACTGAGAAAGTAGGCTAACGAAGAAATATAACTGATTAATATATACATATCTATATTTATACAATAAAAAAAAAAAATACTCACAATTTGAGGGGCTTGCCATTCTGGCTCAGCTTCTAAACGAGGTTTCTTTTCGGGAGTTCCTTCAGGTTCATCCATTTTACGTACAGCAGGTATCGTGGGCATTGGTGCTGGAGCAGGAGGAGCAACACTTGGTGGAGGACCGTTATTGATTGGCATTGTACCGCCATTTGAAATATTATACATACCAGGTACTTGGTTTGAGAAAGCTTGTTGTTCAGGTGTGTAGTATTGAGGTGCAGAGTATGCTGATGGTGGAGGCATACCTTGTTGTACATAAACATTTTGTGGTTGGCCTGGAATTTGTGGGCCAATATCCTCACTAATTATATATGTTAATCATCATTTATGTACGTTAAAAAGAAGAGAAACTTACCCAGCTGCTCCAATTCTTCTATGCATTTGATTGATTTGATCCTCAAGGCTTGTCTTTTGAGCTCTTTGATTAGCTAAACTCATAGTAGCTGTATGACCATCCCAAGTCACTCTGTCCTTCTTCTTTGCTTCTTCTTCCTGTTCCTTAATTCTCTTATAAGCATCCATTTCATCTGAGCCAAAGATATCTGGACGTAAACCAGATATGTTTTTCAAAATCTTTGCAATATCGTTACCCTCTTGTAACAAATTACTATCTCTTTGTTTAGCTTCCATGGCCATCTTTTGATCTTTCCATTTAGGATCAAGTAATTCAATACGCATATGTTCATCCAATTCATGAACAGGAATAGCTTCACCACAACGAGGACAAAGTGCAGTAGCAGTAGGTCCCTTTGAAGGTGTTGTACCATAAAGTTTAGGCTTATAATCAGAACGAATCTTAATAGGCGCATTTGTATCTGGAATCTTGGGTGCAGAGACATTTTGTTGTGTATGTTCTTCATCCGATTCATCCATATCAACATCTTCCGCTTCCATATCTCCCTTTTGATCAAGTTCAATGGCGTCTGGCATAGATGCTAAACGTTTTTGTGCTAATGACATGTTTTCCAAGTCGGATAAACTCATAGGTGGAGGTAATTCGGATTTTTCGTCTATATCTGTGAATTCAACAGTTTCTACAACGACAAAGTCGTGCCAATCAATACTGGCATAAGCGACTAAAAAGAAAAAAATGAGTAAACATATTACAAGTGTATCTTTTTTTTTTCTTTTCTGTTTCCCTACTTCTTTCTTTTTCATCTTCATCGTTCTTCTTCTTCTTTTCAGCCTCTTGCCAAACTACCCATTCGACACGTTCTTTAACTCTTTCCAAAATATGATATTTATCAGTTGTATTCGATTTTAATTTCTCTTGTAAATCCTTGGGCGGTACAAAGACTTTGGTGTATTGTTTAACAAGTTCAGTAAAGTAAGGAAATAAACTATGAGAAGGACGCAAAAAATCGAATTGATAATTTCTTGATTCGCGCTGAGCAAGTTGGCCAATAAATGCGCGACCATTACGAGCTGCAAATTGTGCTGTCAATTTCATGATATCCCTAAATAAATAAACGAAATTTCGTGTTAAACTTTCCAAAGTTTTTACTTTTGTTTTTTTTTTAGCTTCAATCTTACAAATCTTGTGCAGACATGGAAGGCATGGTTGCTGAAAACTCAAAAGGCTCGGGTTCTTTAGGTGCAAGATTAGTTGGTTGTTGAGCAGGTACCTCTTGTACTTGTTCTTGAGGTTGTCCTGTATTTTGAGGTGCTATTTTAAAAGTGTCAAAAAGGGAAATGAACTATTTACTCGAGAAGAAAATAAAAGCATGCGACTTACTTTTGCCGTCTTTCACTTCTTGATATTTGAAACGATAATAGGCATAGTAGGGATCGTGTGGATTCAAAAAGTTAAAGCGGCCGTCTTTATTCGTTTCACGAATATGATTCTCTAACTCAGGACCTTTCGTCGCCAAATTGGCAGCAGCCTTGTCAATCATCTCTAATAAATTTTAAGTAAAAAAAAACATTAATGAACCAACAGATTTGTAATGTTTAATACAAGTTACATACTTCTAATATCGGGAGGAGGGTAAATAATACCAGTGACAGGTTGAGAATCCCCTGTAGATCCATGTGGACCTTGATGATCAATATCCATCATAGACATTATTTAAAAATAAAACACAACTGAATAAGAGAAAAAAAAAATAGCGTGAAGCGGTTTTTTTTTTATTGGAAAGCCCTCCTCCCTGTGACGGTTTTATTGCATGACTTAAAGATTGGAGAAAGATACGCACACCATATTTGCGCATCACAATATTTAATCCTAAAAGGTCTTACATCAAGGGCTGATTCTTTCTCATACGCCACAAAAAACAGGCTTTTATTTTTGTTCTTTCTTTTTTCTTTCACTTTGGTTTATATATATATATATCAAAATGAATCATGCTTGCCGCTACCAACTTATAATCTCTTCTTTAATAATATGCATTATTAAGAAAAAAGATGGTGTCAAAACATAAATAACTTTGTAACCTTCTAAAACATGCTGTCAGTGGTAATTCATGTCAAAGCTCTAAACTTTATTAAATACATAGAAGTGATTCATTTTCTAATAACTTTCAATAACAAATGCCCTTTTTTGTGCAGATTGCAAGTGTTTCTGACTATAAAAACTCCTCCCTCTCATTAACTTTTCTTTTTTTTTTTTTTTTTTTTTTTTAGAAGCGAAGCTACTCAAGTTTCTGACGACTATGTCAACATGAACGAAATGGTACTAACTTTGAAAGTGAAGTTCAGGAGATATTAGGACGAAACCCTGTAACTGCTGTTGAAACTTCACCTCCTCCTTCAAAAAATAGAAAACCCTATAAAAAGAAAAAATAAATCTTTGTTTTTAACTTCTTTTTTTTTGTTCTTATTCATTGTTTCTGGTTTACTATTTTCAGAAATCTATTTACAATTTATATTGATATTTCTGTTATTCTATCTAGTCTTTAAGATTATACTTAGTTATTATATAAAATACTCTTTTTTTTTTTCTCTTTTTTTCCTTTCTTTATCATTTTCTTAATAAATACTACCCATAATTCATAGCCTCATAATACAATCACGTAAGATTTTTTGAAACTCATTTTATTCTGAAGTAGAGCTAAAAAGCTGCTTTTATTGTACAAAACCCTCAACTGTATCCAACGATAAAGTTAGACGACTTGTTTTATCTCCATCTTCAGTAAATGAATTATCTACATATACAATATGTATGAATATTAGACCTATTTATCAACTTCATTAAAAGCAATCAACTCTCTTATGAAATTAATTTTTATTACCTGTTCAAAAAGTTTGTGTGAGCTTATTTAATCAACGTTTTCAGTTACTCGCAGCATACGCATGAATTTAATTCATTATTAATTCTGGATATTTTTTCACTTTCATGAATTTAATTCTCTCAATATATTTATTAAAAAAACTATTTATGAGTGCTCATGAGTTTATCTGCTTAATATTATAAAAGTAAATAGTGACGCCAAAGTGAATTGTTTTATTTATATGCTTTTCAATTTATGAGAAAAAAAATATACATTTTATTTATTTAAAAAAAAAGTAAAGTGTAGTGTTTGGCCTTTCTAATGAAGGAAAGTTTCCAGGGCTTACCACGAGGAGGTACACTACTTAAGCCCCAACCTAGAGAATGCTGCCCTAAGCCAAACGACAGCACTGATGCCCATTGTTACTGGTGTAAAGCAACGCTGATCCAAATGAACACCACTGCCCGTCTGTTGTGTCCCGCTTGAAGAAATCTGTTGGAGATCTCAGGGCTTCGGCCTGTTGAAGGGTCGTTTTCCTTATCGTATGAAGAAGGAGAGAAAAAAGAGGCCTTTATATAGTTTTTGATGCTCTCCCTTTTTTGGTCAGATGATCATGCAAGTCAAAAAAAAGTCACACAACGGTTTTTATCAAAAATTTCTTGTACAGCAAATAAGGTTTTCAAATCAAGACAGTGTTTTTTTTTCACATGATTATTATAAAATCAGTGGAGAGAATCAAAATAATTTTAAAGAGTGAGCGTTATACTAGTTCAGTTTAAACAGTTTATAGTAACTTGATTTGATATGATGACATAAATTTATACACTTTTTTTTTATGGTACTTCAAAAACAAATGAATGAAGTGAAAGGAATGAAATAGGAAGCATATATAATAAATAATAAGTGTAATAACAATAATAATGGCAGTAAATAAACGTAGTAGTAGTAGTATTAGTAGTAGTTGAATAAAATACATGACATTCTTTTTTTAGTTGTTTGAATCAAATAAAACGATCAACTCTTTAGTGAATTTGGCAATTTCATAAGTTTCTTTTGCAAGATCACGTTTAGCAATAACAGTAGCAGTAGCGCCTCTATCAAAGTATTTGGATTATATCATATTTAATCGCTAAGAACATTTTGATAATTGGCCTAATATAGGCTCACATTCGTTTCGATAAGGAAAACCAGCGGAAGTTTGACATGTAGCCTTTGATAATTCAGAAATGGCAGAAACTATTTTTACAATTGAGTGATAATTGCATGTACCTCACCATATTATTGAGGTAACCTTAATTCAGCGACCAAGTTTTGAATTGTTTGAACGATATTATCTGTTTCTGTCTTGAGATATTTCTAAAATATATATTTATATTTGATTTATCACGCACACACACACACATACACAAAAGGTCTGCTTATAATAACTTACCACTAATCCATTAGAAGTTAATTCGTTTGAGTTGGTTCTCTATGGTTGATATTGTTATGTTCGATTTTGTTACTTTTTTGAATACAAGCTAGCGTTACTATGTTTATCGAGACCACATGGCAAGCATGAATATTCGTTCAATTTTTCTTGGGCCATATGGCAAACAACAACAATCGTCCGGAAGCTTTCAAGAAAAATAAAATTATATCCTTCACAATACTTATTTATTTCGGGTAAAGATTCAACAAATGATGAATGAATTGCTCTAAAATGAATGATTTTATTCCTTTTTTTTTTTGGGTGTGTGTGTATATATAATAAATGCTAAATTTTTTTTTTTTTCTATTCTTCCAAGCTTTCACCACCTAATTTTTGACCAAGTAAAGAAGTATATAATTCTTCAACCATGGTCTCATGCCAGGTACCAAGTGGTGTAGGAGCCATAAAGTTTTGAAGCTTTTCGTGAACATTGAAACTATATGAGACGAGTTATTGTTAGTATTAGAGTTGTTATTACTCTATATATTTCAACTTACCGAAGCTGACGACCTTTGCTTGCTTTTCTATCGACATCCTTCTTCTTCTTCTTTTGTTCAGTTTGTTTACGAGCAGCCCATCTCATACCAATAGCCATTGGGTCGTCGGTATCAACCATACGAGATTCAATTAATTCACGTAATTGTTGTTGATAGAAATCTTGATCATCAAAGATTTCAGTATCATAGGTATTTAAGTGACGGTCAGGCTTCTTTCCGGTATCTTGCTCTTCTTCTTCAGCAGTGACTTCAACTTTACCAATAATTTTGTAATCAGATCTTTGAAGTTGTGTTCTCTTAATTAATCCAGACTTATCAGCCATAGCATTTTCAATTTGTGACATAATATTTTGATCAAATGCCTTGAACTTCTTATTTAAACGTGCTCCTGCTGCAACTTGAACCTTATTACTCCACTTTTCTAATGTGCTGTTACGGAAAGGAACAAATCTATAAAAATATTTGAGATTTAGTAAAATACAAAATAGATAGATACGTATTTTATACTTACACATCATTAATTTGTGAAATATCATCCCAAAGCTTTTCAATGTATTCATCGTCATCATCAAGATGTCTCTTTCTTGTATTAAAATCGATTGAAGAAATATCAACAGAACCATTTTGTGTAAATAAATCAGTACGGATATCAATCAAATCATCAATAACTTGACGTAAATCATTCTTAGCGTTTTCTAAATCTTTTTCAACACCTTCTGTCTTTGCTAAGAAATCCATCCAACCATCTTTTTGTGGGAGCTTATTAGCATCATCAACAACTTTTTGCATACGAATACGATTCTCTAAACAGTTATCCCATAAAGTCTATTATTTTGCATAATCGTTTTTAGTACTTGTTACATATTATTGTGTCCTTTTTTGCTTACCAATTGTTGTCTAACGTGTTGACCTTTTTCAACATCAGATTGTGCACTCTTTGATAATTGAGAAATCATTTGCCTATTAAGAAAAAAAAAAATACAGAAAATTAAAAATACGATCTAAACTGATCTATACTGCTTAAACATACTTTTCTTCTTCTTGAATTCTACGAAGTTCAGCATCAATTTCATCATCTCCTTCAGCATCCTTATTTTCCTCTTCGTCTCCAGATTCCTCTTCTTCAGAACCTTCTCCAAATTGTTCTTCGTCGCTGATTTCTTCCTCGTCAGAGTTGGCGTTAGCAAGTAAATCTTCATCATCATCGTTACTATCATCATCATTTTCACTACCGGATATAATGTCCTCTTCAATCTCTTCGTCTTCTTCGTCTTCGGAGTAGATATCTTTACGACTAGTGCGCTTACCAGCGTAACGTGGATCGTCTAACAATGGTTGTTCGTTACGAAGTTTACTTTTTCCAACAGCTACGTAATGATCACGAGCTCCATTATCTTCGGCTTCACTATCTTCTTCACTGTTATTGTTGTGATCGTTCAAAGGCTCGAGAATATCCTCGGGATCGTAATCTATTTTGAATGCTTATTTAAGTACACCAAAATAATATTAATATCTAATGTATCTTACCCTTGGGTGCAGTTGAATCGAGATTAGCGATAAGATCAGCAAGCGCAGCACTTTCTGTAATAATTTTAGTTTAAATGTCTTGATATGAACTCGCATTCTACTTACTTGGCATGGTAAATATGCTTTATTCTTTGTTAAAAAAAAAAGAAAAAAATAGACACTTAAAAATCCAAACAGAATTCATATCAGCAATTAATGTGGCTTGATATCGTGACTCGTTTTCAATGTGGACCTGAATACTTTCAATGCAGATAAATATATGCATGATAGGTACCTTACCACAAAGAGTACAATAATTTATTCTGCGAATGATATAATATAAAACGTATTTAAAAGTAAAAGTTCATCGAGTACAAAAAATACCGTAAAAAATTAAGATTATTGCTGCCTCAGAATTTTTTAAAAAAAAAAAGGTACATTAAGCTTATTTACTACTGCCTGAATATCACTTTATTGAAGATAAATACTACTTCTTCATACTTTTATTATCTAGCATGTATTTTTCTAGTCCTTAGACTTTTATTCCAAAGATAATGGTTTTGTAAAACTGCTCATGCATACAAAGCTTTATAATATCCTCAGAGCCGTTAAGATTACACCTGAGCATAAGAAGAGCTTGATAAGCGAGCATGATTGTATGATTTACAAAGCATTAGTAGATGTAAACATAGTTATTAAGCAAGTTAAGAAGACCATCGCTTCTGAAAAAATTAAGGTAGCCAAAATTAATTATCAGGATGCCCGCAACTGGTTCTGGAAGAATCCAATTTCTCTAGAGGTAGAAAATGCTGGTTACAGGTTCATCAATGAAGATCCTGGCTATCTCACTCTACACACTTTTGATCAAGAAACAAAAAGATTAAGCTCTTTGTTTTTTTTTTACGAAGGAAAATGGTATGTTCAACAGAGCCAGAATATGTAACGACGCTTTTATAGCCGATGCTACTTACAATATCAACACTCTGAAAATGCCTTTAATTTGTGTTCAAGGCACCAGTATAGCGTAAAAACGTGCTATGTTCATTTAGCAAGAAGGATATATAACTTTGAATCATTTTATTATTAAATAAATAAATGATTTATATTTAAACATCTCTTTTCCCCTCATCATAAATAGCTTTGACAGATGGGAAACGAAGTGAAATAGCGCCATTTTCAGTTTTTGACTCTGAAAAGTAACGAACGGTAATGGTTTTACCAATAATCGAACTAGGATCTTGAGCAAATCGAACACGATCTTGCATCGAGAAGCCAGATCCTACGCTTACAGTATTTCCTTTATGCTCTATATTAACATTGGTAGCGACCAATTTATTTTCACCCGTATCCCGTATTCTCATAAGCCCAGTGTCAATACTCTTAACAACGTACTCTGCGTCTTCCCATTCTTTTACTTTCATCATATTTCGACTAGTGTTATGAAAATAATGAAGAGAAAGAGACTGTTAGGTTGTTATTAAAAAGACATGTAAATATATTATTGTATGCTTACGATCGTTTTCCTTCATACGGAACATCTTTTCTCAATATTAAACCCTCCCAACCTTTTTGAATCGCTTTTTCTTTTAATTGATTCAAATGATCCATACTTTTTAACTTTGTTTGTTTTACTAATTTCATATGAGGTAAAGGATTTTTACCGATAAAGTTAGTCAAATGACGTTGTCTCTCTGTAAATAACTCATTGCCTTTTCCTTGAAGAAAAGTTTGCAAATGGATATAATCAAATACTTGATAAATGGGATTCTCCATGACTTGATTCATTCGACGTACTTGAGCCACTGCCTTTAAAAAATCCTCATTCTCTGTATTATCATCGTTATAAGCACATACCTCACCATCAAGTACAAATTCAGTAGTTGCATTTGTTTCTTTCAATCTATTCTCAATATCCTCTTTTACTTTCTGTAACGAGGAAAATGGTCTACCTGTTCGTGAAAAAAAATCTACATGATATTGATCATTGATAGATCGAACCATGGCTACACATCGAATCCCATCCAATTTTTGAGAGACATACCAGTCTTTTTCTGGCTCAAACGGGATTTTTTTAGTACTAGCAAAAGAAGTTGCAAGTGCTACACTCATACATGGTTTCGAGTTGCTGGGTTCTGAAGTAAGGATATGTCGAACCATTTGTGTTGAAACTCCCATTTTTAAGTTACGATCGATCACTCGCCAGAATATCTCACGTTGTGCTTCTGTTTGACAATAACGTGTATAAAACGAAGCAACTGCGGCAGAAGCTGTATATCCAGTGATAGTACGAGAGGATAGCGCATCTAATAAATCATTCAAATTATCATGAACTGGTTCCTCTTTCGTTGGATGTTTATTCAAGTAAGCCAAAACGACCTTGGACGAAACATAATGTCGTAAATGAGGATCATAGATACGCTTTAAAGTAGAATGACTTGCAGGAAACTGTGCAAGTAAAGCTTGTTTTTCAAGTGTGCTAGCTGTGGTATTGACTACTGTAAACAAATTGGAAAGGCTTTCAAGTTGTTCTGTAGCTGAATATTCTCTTTTTGTTGAAAATAATCGTCTAAAAAATAACATTCTGGTATTGTTTTAAAAAAAAAAAAAAGTACATGTCTAAACAAAATAACTTTATTTGGTTTTAATTAAAAGAAATGGTCTAAGCCACAATTAAAACTTCACCATAGTGTAAAAAAAATAATGGAAAGCATCACCCATAGTTTTGATATCAATGTTCCAACAGTCTCTTTGAAGATGTCTTTTACGGAAATGAGGTTGGCCAAATGTGATATATAAAAATGTACCTCCCACCTTTAATACTCGTTGCACTTCATCCACTTCCCCTTTCACATCGTTGATTAATTCTTCACTTGGGTCCCAAACGTCACCGCGATCACACATTAAAGCGTCCATAGTACCTGATTTTTACAAATTAATTTTCAGAATACACTTTGCATTATATATTAAAATTGTTAGTTACCTTTATCAATCACAATATCAAAAGATTCATTATCAAACTTCAAATCACGGATATCCATTTCTAACCCTAAACGAGTAAAAATTAGTACTTTTTTTTTAAAAAAAAAAAGTATAGGCATAATAGAATAGTTACATGTCATTTCAGGTTTATCTTCACAACGAATTTTCATGTTATCAATGACAGTTTTTGAATAATCAATATTTGTAATATTTTTATATCCATCATCATACATATCTTCACCAAGAGCTATATAAATTGAAAAGAAATTATTAAATAAGAGTTTTATATGTAACAATATATTCCAACAACTTACTAGAATTACCACAACCAAGCATAAGAATTTTAGCTTCTTTGTTGGGAATAGCTTCATTCAACAAGGGCTTTAACTCTGAATATGTTTTAAACCAGTCGAAAGTAGTACCAGCATCCTCTCTATATTACTTTAACAGTTTAGTAGTCTATTTAGATACTTTTGTTTTTTATTGTTGTTTGTTGCTACATACTGCTGATATCTTTCTTCCCAGTAAGCTTGTGTCTTGTATGCTGTGGGATCTTCTGGAAGAACCTCAAGTGAAGTAGAGGCAACCATTCTAATAGATCGTTTTATTTTTAAAAAGTGAGAGCAAAAAAAAAAAAAAAGAAAACAGAAAAAAGTTTTGAATCGAAAAATAAAATGCTGGGATTCAAAGGTAAATATGTCTCTCAAAATGGCGACCTGTCAAAAGCCATAGTTACATGTGCGTATATGTACTGAAGTTAGAAATCTTTCATTGAGTGTTTTTTTTTTGTTAGCTAAGCAATAAAAGACAAAAGAAAAATAATAACAGTACATCCATATGTATTCTTCTATAGTTGTACATACATAGTTACGTTATGCCCTGAAAATTATATACATATATAGAAGTATAGTTACTGATTTATCAGAAGACATTTATATATATATATATATATATATTTCAATACGTATTCATCGTAGCCTCAGGTACATTTATTTTTTAATTATCTACAACGAGTAATTGATGTTAATAAATTAGTCTAAATCTACTATAAACGTATAGTCTTTAAAAGGCCCATCATCAAACTCGTTCCCCGTTATTATAAGGTCATTACACGTTGTAAATAAACACACAAATAGCTCGTGTGTGTCAGATACAACGACAGGTTATATAAACATGTGTGTAGATCACAGATGTACCAGTAGTAAAGTGCACGCTGGATATTCTGCTCCTGTGTCCTGTACTATATGCACGATTGAAGGCTAATATTTTAACTGAATGACATCATTCAATTGTAAAATTTCTTTCTTGCTCTTTTCTTGACACTTTACATGATAAATAAGCATACATAGCTTATAACGTATAGTAATATGATGGATTCATAAGCTTACCTTTTCTTTTAATTAGAAAAAATGAAAATTGTATACATAGTCAAGTACTTATCAAGTAACTATTTAATTATTAGATCACCACAATAGAACCAGACAAGTGACTAAACATTCAGACGAATCATCTGTAGTGTAACAAAGACAAATGCTGACCTTTCGAAATAAATTTATATGTGTGATTAACACGGTTACTCTACCTTCTTTCTGCTGGTTTATTTTTTTTAGTACATTTGCGCATTAACTAAAGTTCAATCATAAATCACAATATAATTTTTTTGTTTTTGCTGCTACTATTTCAATTATTTGTAATTGTGTACCTGGGAAAAAAAAAAAAAAAAAATTAAATAAATAACAATGTCGTATAATAATTTAAAAGATAAGAAACACCAATTGTTTCTCGATATTTGAACAAGGAAAGTGGCACTTTTTTTTTTTTTTTTCCTTTTCACATTTTTTAGTTATCCTTTTCAAAATATTTGCATTTGTGCATATGCATTTCATGCTATTATTCAAGGACAGCAAAAGAGAAAAATGAAAATAAATATTGACCATGTGTGTGCGAATTGATCAACCAACCAATACGTAAGTTATGTAGTACTGTATTTTTCAGAACAAGCGAGTAAATGATGTTGCGTTGACAGTTGAGAAATAATTACTCATAATGTTATATCACACGTGATTTCATGACAAGTTGTTAAAGCGTTCCTATTTTTATTTTTCTTCTTTTCTTTTCTTTTTGTTTTTGTTTTTGTTTTTTTTTTTTTGGCTTTTGCTTTTTCTCCCTTTCTTCTTCTTCTTCTTTAGAGGTTTATCAACATTTATATATATATATATATATATATTTATTTAAGAAAGAAAGAGAGTGTTACTTCAAGTATAGTTTCTTTTTCTTAAATCTTCAACACTATTTATGCAATCGTCTTTACAACAATCCCCAGCTGTTCCTAGTGGACCATCTTTGAGTACGCGTAATTCCAAAGTAGATCAGATTATACAAGTAAGTATAATAACAAAGAAGAAGAAGAAGAAAAAAAAAAAAAACTAATATAAATAAAAGAATTTTTATACCAAAACGGCACAAATTATTGTTCAAGGAAGGTGTAAACCTAATCAGTATGGGAAACGAAACAGCTTAACGAATAAAAAGACAAATAAATGGGTAAGATAAAGCGAATGATGAAAAAGAAAAAAATAAAAAAAAAAGTTTAATGTGTTAAAATAATATTCACATAGAAAGGGTTTATTAGTTTAATATAGCAACAGAGGATATTGAGGTTCTGCGGGAGGATTTGAAATATTGGAGAAATTTAGCGGTTCAATCAACAGATAACGAAACTCCACCCATGATTATTGATATCTATCTGGATACTTCAAAATTATCTCATAATCAATCACTTATAGTTTCTGATGACAATTTAAGATGGAGTTGTGTTGAATTAAAGTCAAAAACTACCGATGCTCATTTACATCGCATTGTGATTGAATCTTGGGAATTAACCTTAAAGTAAGTATTATTCTATATATTTATTCTTTTTATTTATCTTTATATTATATATAGGCATCCCTTTCCAACTATTGATGTAGACTTGCCTAGTTTATATAAGCGTTCTATCGTATTTTTCAGAGCTTTACATTCGTTTGTACGGATGTTACCAGCTCATGACTTATTCCGTAACTTACAAAAGCCAAATGATTCAAGTCCATTATCTATTGGTTATCGTTTATCTTCTGCAGTAGTTAGAAGCAATGAAATAGCATTAGGTAACAAGTGATTACTTTATATAAAAGAGATGAATATGCAACTAACATAATAATAGATTCAACTATACTAGAAAATGATGCACGTAAACCTACCAAAGCACATAACTTTTCGGACATTGTTACACCAATGGGGTAAAGTTATCAATGTTTTTCTTTTTTGGCTTGAAATTTTTTTATTTATTTGTTTATTTAGTACTTTCAAGTTGAACGTAAATTATCGTCGTAATTGTGACTTTAAAGTAGAGGATTCAGAAAGAGACCTTAGTGCACAATTTATTGATATGGATGAACAATATTTTACTCCAACTATGGCAAAATATCAAGAATATACCAGTAAACCTAGACCTGTTTCAATGTATTCACCAAAAATGGTAAGTATCATTATTTTATATCATTTGACTATTTTCTAACAAGACCCTACATTTATAGGACACTGCAACTCAATTGCCTAGGGAAATTCAACAACGTTCACATACAACAACTGCTGTAACACCGCCAACAACAGTGACATTGACAAATAGAAGATTATCATCTGCTAGTAGTTCAAATACTAGACGTTCATCTATACCTCATGTTATTTCACCTTTTAAATCACCTTTTTTAGCTTCATCACCTCAAGCAGAATCTATATGTAAGTATTTTTTTTTTCTTAATAAATACACACATGTGTACTGATATATATATTATATAGTTGGTTCTAGACAACAGAATTCATCCGAAAGATCAAAAGTAGCCGATAGTGGGTCATTTGGTCGTAAAATTGAGTTTTCATCTAGTTTTGACAAATATAAATCACTTTCAAGTAGTCGAACTGTAGCAGATTCACCTTCTAGTGGCGGTAGTATGATGAGACGCTCTTCCCGTGCAAGTGAACATAGTTTATTTACGATAAAGACGGAAAACGATGATGATCTCGAAGATTTTGTTCGTTTTGTAGGCTCTAATCAAGAACTTCGGTCATTTCAAAATAGAAGCGGTAATAGTAGTAATAGTACTACTACTAGACAACAATCATCATCTGGTCAAAATTTATCATCTGGTTCCGATAGTAGTGGTTCTAAAAGAATTGCCCTGTCACACTTTCAAAATTTGAGAGATACACATAATTCTTTATCTGAATCCTTGTCTTCTAGTATTATGTTGGGCCAGGCTAGTTCAGTACAGCAAGATCCAGTATCCGGTATATCTCCTGTTTCTTCTACTTCTTCTACTGGACGTTCTTATCAACCTATTATACCTTCTCCATTACATGCAGAACAAAGATCTACTTCGCCTGTACACATTCCTCGTAGTTATCCTCAATTACGTTCTTTAACAAATAATCAACAAAATCCACTAAGAATAACTAGATTAAATCAATCTTCTCAAAATGATGATTTTGATGCCTCGAATGATATGTCTGCTTATTCTACTTATCCACAAGGTTATCATCATCAAGACTTACATATTTTAAGAAATGCGGCTACTACAAGTAATAGTAATAGAATTATAGGAAAAGCAACTGTATTACCCCAACCACCTTCTGTACCAGTTACAACAAAAGATAAATCAACTATTCAACGGTTAAATCATTTTACTAGTGCTGGGGAGAGTTCTGAACCTCATTTATATAACCTGCAAAGATCTCGTAATACAGATGGAGGAGGAAGCAGTATCATGCAAGATAATTCTACAACTACAGACATTCATTCTAGTGGACAAGGAAGAACGAATAGTATGATGGATGATGATGATTCACTTGTTTTTAAAATGAGCGAATTAGAATGTGAAGGTCCCTCACAACCAAAATCACAAAATAACGCCATGTTGTATAATAACAGATATAACAGTAGCCCACAACAAGATAATAATAACAACAACAATAGATCAATGTTAAATAGCAATAATGATCCCTTTTTTGAGCTCACACCTACTCCACTTTCTCCCCCTATTTTAAATCGATTACAGGCTATTTCGATGTCAACTGTAACAGAAGAAGAGGAAAGGAATAACTTGAGTACTAGTGGATCAAATAATAAGAGTGAATCTTCTAGAATTGTTGCCACTAGTAAACCTAGTCAACTTCCTTTCGATACTTGGTAAATTACAAATTGTAACATTACTTTTTTTTTCCTCTTGTATACATCTCGTTTTTTTTTTTTTTACACCTATAACTCCCCACTCCAAAACCCCCCCCCCCGTAGTTTTTTTTTCTCTTTTCTTTTTTTTTTTTTTTTTTTTTCTTCCCTTTTTTTTTCTTTTTTTTTTTTACAAAGCAATTACACACATAAATGAATAAATAAATAAATAAATAAATAAACTTTATTATTTTTGAATAATGTTTCCCAAACCATGTTCCTTCATGTAATCTGAACCATATTCTTCATATTCTCTTCGAGTAACAAAATATTGAGTTTTAGTTTGATCTTGAGCAAACATGGCAGCACCTCTCCATGCATCAAGCAAAGGATTCTTAGCTCTCTTGACATGAATCTTAGTATCTACGGGATAAATAGATCGAAGTGATGAATGAATTCTTTGATCAAGGCCTGGAAGTTGACTAAATCCACCCGTAAGAAAGATGTTTTGCATCAACTTTTCTCTTTGATTGACATCAAATGTCTTTACAATATCATTTACAGTTTCAACTAAACCTGCTTGATCTAAACCTATAATACTAGGTTGAAATAAAACTTCAGGCACTCTAGCACGTTCAACGTTTACATGAAGTTGATAACTCTGTTCAATATCAGTTGGATCGTAAGGAGGATACATGCCTCTAGCTAAAATATGCATTAATGTGTTTGTGGGTGATGACATGGATTCGTAAGAATGTTCTGGTAAAAAGTCAGGATCATATTGCAATAGTAAAGATTCGTACTTGTTTAATTCAGATAAATCTTCCTCTTCTTCATCTGATTCATCGTCACGACTCTGTTTTTTTTCAAAAAAAAAAAAAAAAAAAAAAGGGGGGGAATGAATAAAACTCTATGCAGTAACAAATATAATATAAAACTTACAATTTCACGATAAATAGCCCAATCATCATCATCTTGACCAAATGTATCTTCATCGTTTCCTTTTCTTCTGCGTTTTGTAACAGGTGCGTCACTAGCTAAATTTGCAATAGATTTCATACGAAGTTGTGAAGCACGAGATCTACGATCTGCTAATTCAGAAGCTAATCTCTTTCTCTGCCTTAATCGATCAATGACTTGTTGTCTCTTTTGTTTAATTCCAGCAACCCAACCTGCAGGATCGTCTCTTCTTTTTTGTTCTTCAATACGTGCCATTTCAGCATCTCTTAATCGTGCTTCTTCTTTCGCCTTCTTAGCTCTTTGACGTGCATCGTAACTTGCTTTCAATAATTTTTGTTTACGTTTTTCCTTCTTTTCAACTTCATCTAATTGATCATCAGGTATATCTATTAAATTTGAAACAGGTGCTTCCTTTTCCTCTGTTTCTTCAATTCCAAGTTCTTTATTACGTGCACGTTGAATAGCTACATCCAATTGTTTGATCGTATCATCTAAATCTGCTTCGTCTTTAAACCCTGCTTCCTTTAATTGTGCCTAAACATAAAAATTTAATTAAAAAAATAAATTCAAAATTGATTTATATATCATGTATGTATACTTTACAATCCATTCTACTTTCTTTATACTACCCTTTAAATTTTTTAAATTCGTAAATGCTTCCATCTGTTCTTCACGTACAATTAACTTTTCTAAACGAGATTTAACTGCAGCTTCACGAAGACGCTTTGAATTCTCTTCTCGTTTCGCAGCTTGTCTAGATAATTCTTCGGCTGTCTTTTCTTCAATTACAGGCGCAGTAAATGGGAACTGAATAATACGATCAATATCTTGGAATGTATCTCGGTTCTCAATTGCTTTCAAATTCGCCTGATAATCTTTTGCTACAAACGCATGATGATTTACTAACTCTTGAGCTTGTCCACTAGACATCTTTGTAGGAAATGTTGGGTACTTGAGTTGCATTAATTTTAACATGTAATCGGATGATTGAGTGCCACCATACGCAAGGCTTTTGAAAATACCGTTAGTTGTTTTTTTAAAAAAAAAAATCATTGATTTACTATTTTACCGTTTGGTTTTGGATAAAACACCTTTGCCTCCTAATGTAGGAATGACATGTGTTGACGCATTTCCAGAAGAAATAATTATACCACCATCATCTGTGGTTCCTCCGTTCGCATGATAACTGAAAAGTGAGTCAATACCGTATGCAACAGAAGGTACCTTATATCCTTCAAATAAAAGTTCGGTCATATCTACGAGAAATGTTATTTTAGAAAAAAAAAAAAAAAGCTTATCAGGCTCTTGTCTTTTTCTTACGTCTACGACTGTATTGAGGTACACATGGCGCTTCTGTCAATACAATGGAATGATGAACGCTTGGTGTATCAATACCAAGAACAACAAATATATAATCAAGAATGGTTTCCTAATGAAAAAAAAAAAAAAAAAAAAAAAAAAAAAAAAAAAAAAAAAAAAAAAAAAAAAAAAAAAAAAACTGCCTTAGACGGTCGTATTATTCAACACACATATTCTCTTCTTACCATCTTTTCAAAATCACAAACAACATTATTATCAAAAGGTGAACGTGCATTAGACTTGGCTGCAGGATCTGCTAAAGCATCCATGCCCACTGCCAATACATTCTCGTTCAATCTACGGTCTTTATATCTCGATACAACGTTGTCAAATATCACTAAAAAAAAAGTTATTAATTATACGCGTTCATTTTCACTCTTTATGGAACTCACTTGAAGGGTCTTTTTCACTAGCCCAGCCTGCTCTACATTGATTAGAACCTGTGTAATCAAAATGATTAGTGGGTTGGAAGAAGAAGGGGCATATAAATATCATTTTTACCATTATCAATGACAATGGGAGTATTGGTTGATTGATGTTTTTTATAATCATTTCTTATGTTATAATATGGCGCAACATATTCTTTTTCTTCGAGTGAATAGTAACGTGGAATGCTAGCTTCAACCATACTGAGGATTCTTTTCAGAAGTGAAAACCGTAACAAAAAAAAAACTCCTCTTGTAAGTTTCTCTTTTATATATGTATTGAAACTCAGGCTATTAAACATTCGTTCGTGATCTAAACAGCTTATTCAGTTTGAAAAAGAAACAGTTCAGTAAATTAAACAATTTGAGAATAAGAACATTTCTTTCCATGTCATATTCAGCTGCTAGTAACATATTGTAATGATTTCTCTCATAGTTACTTTCTTTTTTACTTGGTCTTGAGCAAAAATGTGTACATATTGACATTACCAAGTGTGATATGGCTTTGTGTTTTCTTATTTGATCTGTTTAGTTGAGAAAGACACTACAGCTGTTCTGACTATATCATATTCTACTATTACTGAAAAAATACTATGTACTTATTTTACGGTCACTCGTTAGCCTTTTTTTTTTTTTTTTTTTTTTTTTTTTTTTTTTTTAGTTCGCGGTAATGAGTTAAGGGCTGACTGTCACTGGAGTTTGCGTTATTCACTTGTAGAAGAAATGGCACAGAGAAAAGATATGTACTCAGCATCAATCACCCCTTATTTGGCAAACAACCAAAATCGACCAAACCAAGACGAAAATCAAAAGATAACCGATGTTCAAAAGGCTGTGAAATACCTTACTACTGCCATGCTAATAAAATCAATATCCTATAAACGCAACTATATTAATAAACTTCAAAGAAACTCATTAGATGCCCAACCCTCAATCAATATCAATGAGTAAAGATGTCTTGAATCTAATAAAAAAAAACTATACCCCTAACGATTTAAAAAGCACATGAACATAACTGAAAACGACTTGGCTCTCACAACTACCACCAGCTGTTACCCTAAAAGAACGTGATGTCCTCCTGAGGAGACTAGTCTCACACAACTACAGTAATTTTAATATGATTTTTGAAGAAAAGTATGATTATCTTGGATTTTCTTATGATATTGAGCATCACCCGCAGAGAAGATATTGAAGGCTTGTCAGTTGAATCAGACGAAGTCATGATGCTAGTGTGGGATACTAAGGCAGCGCCTGGCTAATGTGGGCTGTTAAGGCACCAGTGGTTAACAAGGTATTATCATTTCTTTTGAGAACTTGCATTTTTGTGTCGACAGAAATGTTGAAATGTATAGGCATTGATAAACGCTTACTGACTCGGCCCTTGAGTAGGATACTTCAAATGATCCTATTAGTTAAGCCTATTGGCGACTACGCCCATCCCACTCTCAATTCAAGAATTTCCAAAGTGACAAAATACGTCTTTCTTATATTGTAGAGATACTTAAATCTAAATTATAAACTTTTTTTTTCGAATACGTCAAACCTGACATGCTTGATAAACTTCGTTTCTGTTTGTTTTGCGTAGTTGTATGAAAAAAAAACGCTTCTCACGCCCTTAAATAATAAAATAGAATACACTCTACTTTACACTAATCAAACTTTGTAAACAGATTCAAAGTATTTTAACAGTATCTGTCTTTTATCTACTAGGCCACTCTCTATAATGGATCTTATAATTATTATACACGTATCTTTTTTCCAAAAAAAAAAAATCTATAAATAAAAAGTATCTGACTAGTTTTTAAGTTTCAAGGGGTATATGCTCTTTTTTTTTACGAAGTTTTGATTTTATGTGCATTTATAGCGCAATCGTGTATATAAAACTTTGTAAAATAAAAAGTATAAATAACAGAACACGCCAGTGCGCATTTCTGATAAAATAATTAAATATTTAAAGTGGATAACTAAGTATAACTGAAAACAATTATATACATGCTTTTTTGGGCATAATATGTTGCTGATTTTTTTTAATCAGAAGCCAATATACAAATTTATGTGCACAGCGACTTAAATGTACCTATGCATTGACATATTTTACATATGCGAGTACTGAGCTCTTTGGGGTGAATAATGCATGATAAAAGAACCACCAGTTACTGTACAAAGAAACAATATTAAATCATTTGATGTTTCAGAAAATGAAATATAGTACAGGTATATCTAAAATAGGTAAATTTGTGATTGGGTACCTGTTCAGATCGGAAACTCATATATCCCTTTTTTCATAAATATATCATGTTTTTTTAAGGTAGCTTGTTATATACAAATTCAAAAAGTCCTGAAGAGAGAGGGGGGTTTAGAAAGTGATTCCTTGATAATAATTTAAGATTTTTAAGCGGCGTAACAGAGATCTTTTGTTTACAGAAAACATACATTTGCCTAGGTAATCGATGATTAAAATACAGCCATCTCTTTTATTTTGAAGTCTGATGAAGATCCTTTTTATTTTACTTGAAACAGTTTATAAGAAATGAAAGAGTTGTAATATTGCGATTGACCGGTGATCACTTTGCTTTTAGCTATTCTGTGACATTTTCTTCATCCGATAAATAGAATCCGATAAAACCATACGACAGCTTTCATGTGCTACATCGGCTAGTTATGTAACACGATTTTTTTTTTTAAAAAAAAAAAGAAAAAAAGCTTAGATAAAAAAAAGTATATTCTACTTTTAAACAATGGATGCATGAAAAAAATAATCACATTCTTTACGGAACCAAATCTTGAGCCCTAAATATGTATTTTTTTTTTATCTTTTCACTTGGTTCTTTTTTTTTTTGAATTCAGATGATGTTTCATAAAAAACCTTTTTTATTCACCTTTGTATCTATTTATAAATCCAAGTTTTTAATGTTAAGTTGACTTGTTAACTGCTTATACAAGGATGTACCTAATAAATGGACCAAAAAAAAAAAAAATAAATAAAAGGATTTACTGTTTTTCGAGAATTTCGATAGGCATGGTAACATATAAAAAAAAAAACGAGTTACCGTGGACACATAAAATAAAGGTGCGGAGGATGAACTCAAACTTCTTTTTGCAGAAATTTTACTGCACAAAATGCACTCAAGTAAGTGACGTTGATTAACTTAAAAAGGTAAGGTAAGATTTTAAAAGAGGTGAAAAAAGGTTTTTTTCTTTTATTTACCTTCTCTTTTATTTTTTTATTTCTTATTTTTTTTTAGTACTTTTTATTTTATTTTCTGTTTCTTGTTTTTATTGTCTATCTCTCTCTCTCTTTTTTTTTTTTTTTTTAAAAAATACGAATAGAATGGAGGAAAATAAAAGCTTTATAAATAAACCAAACTCATCTAAAAAAGTTTTGAAGAATTCCAATAAAAACCAAAATGAATCAAGTAATTCAGCTGTACCTGACTTTATACAGAAACTATTTCGGTTAGGAAGAAAAAAAAAATATAGAAATCAGCTGACACATTAAATAAAGCTAATATTGTGTTCAATTAGGATGCTGGAAAATAAAGCCTTTAAAGACGTATTTTGTTGGGATCCTTCAGGTACAACTTTTCTGGTAAAAGATACCAATGAATTTTCAAAGTCAATTCTACCAAAACATTTTAAACATTGTAATTTTGCAAGTTTTGTACGTCAATTGAATAAATATGATTTTCACAAGATAAGAAGTAATGCGGACGAAAGTCAAAAGTTATATGGAGATCAGGTACATGTCTTTTTTTTTTTTTCTTTTTTTTTTCGGGCTTTAATTTTGTTATACATATACTTTAGATTTGGGAATTTGAACACTGTAACTTTAAACGAGATCGTAAAGATTTATTAGAAGAAATCAAACGAAAGACACCAGGAAAAAAAAAGAAAACTTCACAAGTAGATATGATGGATACCGATACACCTTCACCTACTATTGTTGCATCAACTATCAATTCACCTATAATGAATGAATCTGAATCTTCTGCACTTGCTGAACTTCGAAAGCTGACTAAAAATCTTCAATCTCAAGTTTATCAATTAAAACAATCTCAAATCGAATTAGAAGCAACTGTAAATAAAATGGATAAAAATGATAAACTTATCATGGCCGAACTTTCGGGATTTCAACAAAGTCTAAAGAGAAAAGATGAAATCATAAAAGAGTGTTTAAAGTTAACTGTAAAGACTCAACAAGAAGAAAGTACGATAATTAAAAGAATTACACGTTTTTTTACATACTGAGCCTATTTTTTTTTTTTTTTTTTTGTAGGACACGTTAAAATGAAAGAAATGCCGGTGATATCAACTCCACCACCTTCTACTCCTTCTACAGCAACAGCAACAACAACAGCTTCTACTTCTTCTTCTACAAATACTACAAACAATTGGGGTGACCAATCGACTATCCCAATTGAAAGTATCTTGACTGACCTCTTTTTACCTTCTCCACCCCAAAGTTCGATCGATACAGCATCAGTAGCAGCGGCCGCTGCCCAATTAAACGGAGGAAGTTTAATTGGCTCGTCAATAAAGACTTCGGATGGTCTAACATTTTTAGCACTTGGTAGACTTACACCTAATAATGGTGGTACTCCTAATGATAATGATAATTCGAGTAATGATCACAATGCAATTAAAATAGAAGAAATAAACAATAATAGCATTGCTAAAGTTGTTCCAGCGGATCATGTGTCTACTTCCGAGACAGATAGTAAAGGTAAAAAGAAAATGGTGGCAAGCTGGACAACACCCCCACGTGTACTACTCGTGGATGATGACTCTGTTTACCGAGACGTTAGTGGACGTATGCTAAATATGATAGGCTGCTCAATTGACCTTGCAAAAGATGGCTTAGAAGCATTACAGAAAATGAGTATTGAAAAATATGACTTAATTTTAATGGTACTATAAAATTTTAAAATAGTATATAATATATATATATATATATACATTTACTGAACCCAGTCTTTTACTTTTTAGGATATTGTAATGCCTAAAATGGATGGTATTGCAACAACAAGAAATATTAGACGCTATGATGCTTTTACACCTATTGTTTCCATGACATCCAATTTTACACATAATGATATCATGGAATATATTGGTATTGGCATGAATGATATCTTACCAAAACCTTTTTCAAAAAACACATTATATGATATATTAGAAAAACATTGTGCTCATCTAAAAATTATCCAAAGACAACAAACAGATGAAGTCATTATTCACAGAGGCTTGGGAATTCCTCAAGCAAATATAACTCCGTTATTAGAAGAATCTGCTACAACGACAACGACTACAACTACCTCCACTACTTCTTCTAATTATAATAATACTTACCCGACCAGTAATACTACCAGTAATATTGTTGATACCCCTTCTACTTCTTCTTCTACCTCTTCACCTATTAATACTTCTCCTACCATTATATCAACTTCAACTTCAATTGCACCGACAACATCAACAACAACAAACAATGATTCAGGTTATTGGCAGCCAGTTGATAGTAGAAAACTTGTTTGGTCTTCTTCTTCTGTACAACAAAAATATCACCAACAACCCCAACCTCATCAACAAAATCAACAACCACAAGAACAACAACAGCAACAACGCCAATATAAACGACAAAAGCTAAATGATTTATATGATGCACCTCAATACTAAATTGTTCATAAACATTATTTTTTCCTTTTTCATCGTTGTACATATATATACTCTCTCTTTAAAATAAAATAAAGAATTATTTATTATTTTAACATTTTCTATGAATAACAGAAACACCAAATTCTTCATATTCTTTTCTGGATATCCATAATTGATGGAAAGTACCCAAGGAAGCTAAAATAGAACCACCTAACCAACTACTACTTTTACGTTCTGTAGCATTACCTGCAGCATGAATCTTAATTTTACTCTAAAAAAAAAAGAAATGTTAACAAATAAAAAGGTTCTTACAATCATGTCACTTACTCCAGGCGCTTTTAATGGTAATTCGTAGTTTAATCTTTCATTAAATCCATTAAATAAAGTATTACCTCCAGTAACGACCACATTGTTAAATAAAAGTGGACGTAAATCAATATCGCAACTATTAATACTATTATGAACCATTTCATGCACACCAATATATTTATCTTTTGTTTTCGATTCCCCTTCCTCTCCTCCTCCTTCTGTCTCTTCAGTATTTTCCATATCCTCTTCTTTAGGTGGGTCATTAATATGAGGTTGGAAAAGTGTCTCTGGAACCTTATATCTTTCTATTCCAAAGGCATGATTAAAACCATCAGGAAATTCAAAGGATCTCTTTGACCTTGACGATAAAAGACTATATTTACACTTGTTAATACCATCCCTATCACCCAGTATACAAAAACTTACTCTTCATCGAATGTGACATCAGATACTTGACAGATTGTTTCCTTGTATTCATTTAAAACTCTCTACAGAAAAAAAAAATGTTGGTTTTTTTTTAAAAAAAAAATATATAGTGTAATTATATTTACAGTTGCTTGATAATCATCAAAACTCTCTGTAACTCCTTCCAATTCACGTAACTGTATATCTGGCCTCTGATCACTTTCAACATGTTTCTTCTTTGCAATTCTATAATGAGGCACAATGGTATAGTTTAAATCGAGATAAAGTTGCTTTTTGATCTGATTTATCAACATATCTCCAGCAACAGGTTGATGTAAAACACCCTTTCTTAAAACAAATCCATCGTATACTGGTACTGCACTCGTTACACCTCCACCTGAATCAAGTACAAGTGCTGTAGCCCTTCCAACAGAAAACCTAGAAAAAGATGTGAATATGTTTTATGTATATCAAGGCAGTAAGTAAACTTACGCTGTCATGACAGCATCTTGAGCAAGATAAAAAGCAGGAAATTGGAACTTTTCAAATGCTAATTCTATTGTCTTTTCACGGTTTTCTTTTGTATTCCAAGCAGGTTCTGTACATAATAATGGATGATCCTTTGGGTCGATTCTTAACATGTCACTGAAAGTAGCGTCCCAAATCTGTTCAATAGCTTCCCAATCCTCGACTATAGTAAAAAGTTAATACTTGGGGGTGGGGAGGGGAGGTTTAAGTTGTATTGAGGACTTACCCATGCCATCCTTCATTGGATTTTTAACTTCCATTTGGCTTCTAAACTTGTTTATCTTGTTGTCTCCAATATAATAGTTTCGTTTGATTTGATATGTTTGTGGTTGAGGTGGAGGTGCCTCTCCTTCTTCTGCCATCACGACATCTTCGGCTTCAATAGGTTCTTCCTTATCAATGTAACCGAAACTAGTAGGAAACATGACACGAGGTGTATCTTCACCTGCATAACCAGCACGCGTCATGGTTGAACCAATATCAAGCACAAGGGCATTTACTTCGTCTTTTTTTGTTTGAAAATAGTAAGTTAGTTTTTTTGTTTTTTTGTTTTTTTCTTTTTATAGGTATTATAGAGTGATATATTTACCTCCTCCATAAGCTACCATATTTTAATAATACAAAATAATAAAACAAGGAAAACAAAAAACAAAAAAAAAATATTTTCTTGAATGAATTTCACTTTGGAAATGACTGTCAATTGCTGACACAAGCATTATATTTTTTAAGCAACAAAAGCCAATCATGGTTTATTTTTTTATTGATTAAAAAAAAAGTTATTTACAAGGAGACAGGTTTTATTTTTAAACATTAACTTGACGTTCATCGCCAGTACTTCTAGCGGTGCCAGCAACTAATTCACTTTCCCAAACTAATTGTTTGTTAATAGCACCAAGATAGGCTTTAGCAGCAGCGGTAAGGATATCGATATCTGCCATACTGGCACCAAATGAGTTCTTAGAAATACGTTCATCTTGCTTATTATTTTCATCACTTGTATCTGCCTTGACTTGAATTTCAGCTTTACCCAAGGCATCACTACCTTCACCCACTGCACTAATATCAAACTTTGTAAGACGGAAACGACGACCTACACTACGTTGAATCGCTTCAAAGATAGCATCGACAGGACCATTGATACCAACAGCAGCATCACCAATTTCCTTATTTGCCTTGACATCAAATAATTTTACACTTGCCATTGAAGTAGTATCAGCACCACCCACAACTTGAGTAGAAATAAGGGTATAAAATGAACTAGCAACATGAGCACCAATTTGGTTACTGAGAATAGCTAAAATATCAGCATCATTTACATTCTTCTTTTTATCACAGAGAGATTTGAATTCATCAAAAGCAGATTGGAAATCAGTTTCAGTTACATCATCAAAGCCTAATTCTTTACAACGTTCACGGAAAGCGTTACGACCTGAATGTTTACCGAGTACAAGTGAAATATCTGTTACACCCACTGTTTCAGCATTAATAATTTCGTAAGTTTGACGGTTCTTGAGAATACCATCTTGATGAATACCAGATTCATGAAGAAATGCGTTACGACCTACAATAGCTTTGTTGGGTTGAATCATCATACCAGAGAGACTAGATACCATTTGTGAAGTACGATAAATTAAGGTAGTATTGACAGTATGATGCACAGGAAAAAGAGTAGGATGTGTATGAATAGCCATAACTACCTCTTCCATAGCAGTATTACCAGCACGTTCACCAATACCATTAATTGTTACTTCAACTTGACGTGCACCATTTGTGATACCAGCCAAAGTATTTGCAGTAGCTAAACCAAGATCATTATGACAATGAGTAGAGAAAATAGCTTTTTCAGAACCAGGTGTATTCTTAACAAGATACTTTATCAAACTTCCATATTCTTCCGGCATATTATAGCCAACGGTATCAGGAATATTTAAAGTAGTTGCACCCGCTTCAATGACCTTACCGAGTACTTTACAAAGGAAATCAGGATCAGAACGGCCTGCATCTTCAGGAGAGAATTCAACATCATCTACAAAAGAACGAGCTAATGTGACAGCTGCAACAGCACGTTTAATACATTCTTCACGATCAATTTTTAACTTGTATTTAAGATGAAGATCAGATGTTGCCAAGAAAACATGGATACGTTTACGAGGTGCAGATGCAATAGCTTCTGCGCAACGTTTAATATCTCCGGGTGTAGAACGTGCAAGACCACAGATTGTCTAAATAAATGAATTTGTTACAATTTATTTTTCTCTCTTACTCTTAAATATAATCTTTACCATAGGTTGACCAATCTTTTCTCTACCGACCATTAAAGGACCTACTTCAGTTGCAATACGTTGTACTGCTTCAAAATCACCTACAGAAGCGATTGGAAAACCTGCTTCAAGTACGTCAACACCAAGACGAGAAAGTTGCTTAGCGATTTCAATCTTTTCTTCTGTGTTTAAAGTGACACCAGGAGACTATCATATTCGGTTTTTAATAAATTTTATTTCGCGCGTAAATATTTGCATTATTTATTTTTTTTTTTACCTGCTCACCATCACGGAGAGTTGTATCAAAGATAATAAGTTTGTCTGTAGAAGTCATATTTTTAAAAATAAATAATAAATAAAGAGAAAGAAGAAAGAAAGGGAAAAAAAAATATTTTGTACTTAATAAATGTTTAAAATTTTCACGTCTTTATAGGTTATGACCAGTTTGGTACATTTGGCCAATCAGAATTTCAATCTGCTTTAACCATAAATTCATTAACCAATAAAAGTATACGATAGCATATAAGTCATAACTTTTTTCCATAAAAGTGTCTTTTTTTTTTTAACCTTTGCGTAATCATATCAATTCACAAGATGTAAAGAGAACCATGCATTTATTTACGAAAGTAACACAAAGGCTTTACAAACATTTATATCTCTTTCTTTTTACTTACATGTCAAATCATTCATTTAAGTATTATTCAAAGTGTAGTTAACTACATACATATAAAAAGAGCTTTTCTCATTATGACTCATTGAAAATCATGCGATATATAATGGTCTAACTACGGGATTTGTAATATGACATACTATATGCAATTCACACATTTAGATTATTAGTTTTTCTGTGCCAAGTGTTATTTCAATATACAAATATTATGTAAACAAAAACGAATAATTATTAATTTAAATTTCTGTCAAAATATTTATTTTCGAAAATAAAGCCTCTTAACAAAAATGTATTTATTGCCTTATTTACGTGTGTTTATATGTATGTACTTTAGGAAGTGAACAATTCTGACTGTCGCTTGAAATAGTCTTGTAAATTACAACTTTTTATTACTTGTCACCTATTTTTATATTTTCAGAAATTGACTAAATAACCTCTCTCAGGGAAATATTATTATAACGAAGAAACTAATGTAAAAACTATTTACGAGGAGCAAAAAGACTAAAGTAGTCAGAGTAAGGATTTTACTTTCGCTCTTGCTGTTACACTGTGACCGTAAAAAGAAAAAAACCCACAATCGGAGTTGACAAGTCAGGACCTCTTTTTTTTTTTGTTATTGTTGTTTTTGGCTTACCATCAAGGGGGACCTTATCCTGCACTTTTTATTATTTTTTATTAGATACAATAATTTTGACATGTCACGTATAGCTTTCAATCAAAGCCGCATGTTTATGCGCAATACTTTTACTGCTACTCCTTCTTTCACTCACCGTGCCTTATTCTCTACTGGTCTTCAACGCCTTCAACAACAACAACAACAACAACAACAAGGAGCAAACAAAAACACTACTCATTTCGGTTTCCGTGACGTTGCCGAAGAAGAGAAGGAATCACTTGGTAGGGTTATAAGAAAGCAAGTGGAAAGTTATATTCTTATTAATTTTCAATTGGGATATAGTTCATGAAGTCTTTGCTAACGTTGCCAGTAAATATGATGTTATGAACGACGCTATGAGTATGGGTGTTCACCGTATTTGGAAAGATGAATTTATTCGTTCTATGGCACCTGGACCTGGAACCAAATTATTAGATGTTGCTGGTGGAACTGGTAAAAAAAAAAAAAAAAAAAAAAAAAAAAAAAAAAAAAAAAAAAAAAAAAATTACCTGCATTGTGTTATATTGGTTCTAATAAGATATGAATTAAAGGTGATATCGCTCTTAGATTTTTAGATTATTGTAAGAATGTTCATCATGATAATACAGCTACTGTTAAATTAGTGGATATCAATCCTCATATGTTGGGTGAAGGTGAAAAGAGATTCCAAAAGACACCTTATGCTAACAGTAAGATTGAGAATAGTGTTTGAATCGAAATTTCACAAGTATTAATTTTTTTTTTCTGCATTTTAGCTAATCAAGCAAGTTTCTTGGTACAAAATGCTGAGCATCTTGATGAAATTCCTGATGAATCCGTTGATGTTTATACAATTGCTTTTGGTATCCGTAATTGTACCCATATTGATAAAGTTGTAAAGGAAGCACATCGTGTATTAAAGAAGGGTGGTCGATTCATGTGTCTTGAATTCAGTAAAGTAGATAATCCAGTGATTGGAAAGTAAGTAATTTATTATATATACATATATATATATAAGCAGAATTCTGTTCTTAACAAGTTTACAATAGATTCTATGATATCTATTCCTTTGATATTATCCCCGCATTAGGTCAAGCTATTGCTGGTGATCGTGATTCATACCAATACCTTGTAGAAAGTATTCGTCAATTCCCTCCTCAAGAAGAATTTGCTCAAATTATTCGTGATGCTGGATTCAAGACAATTGGAAAGGGTTACGAAGATCTTACATTTGGTGTCGCTGCTATTCACAGCGGTTTCAAAATCTAAATTATGTACAAATATATAAAAAAAAATTGAAAACTTTGGGATTACAAAAAAACAATATAAAAAGATATCACTAGGAATTGACATTAAATTTTTGCCTGTAATATGTATTTATTGATTATCAAATAAAGTAACTTTAGCTACCGTAATATGATCATCCCAAATGATCTTTTCCACTCGTTTAGCTAATTCTCCATCGACAAAAATTGAAGGAATCTCACTATCAAATGAGTCTAGTCTAACATAAATTCGCGTCTTCTTTTCCATATGAGGTTTCTTCAATACAATATATATATCATCTCCTTTTTCTGTAATAGTTTCTATTTCTGAACCAGGTACGATATGACCAGTAGAACCCATAAATCTATCATTAGAATCACGTCTAATTTTCATAAACGTTCTAGTTTCGTGTGGTAAAAGGAATACGGGAGTAAAGGGTGAAAGCCAATCAACTTTAGAGCCATGGATCAGCACATTACTACGTTCAAAATAATGTCCATGATCCAACCAAGGTAATTTAGCAGTAAAGGGTAAAGGAGATAGATTTACTATAAATACATATTCACGGTCACCAACAGTATATGTAGCTTTATAAACATCTAAACCCACTGAGACTAACTCTTTCACTTGTGCTTTAGGTTTTGGAAAGATAGAACTATAAAGCTTATGCTCTAGTTTATCATATAAGTCTACATTATCAGACATTAAAACAAGTTGACCAAATACAATATTAACCACCAATAATGTATGCTTTTCTTGTTTTGTAAGTTGGTTATTGTCTGATCTAACAAAGAATACATCAGGGTCACTACCAAAGACGGTGGACGCCATAGGCCAACGGTTGAGAGTAGATATAATAGCATTAGATGTTGCCACGCGTTCGCGAACGTTCGCTATACGAAGTACGGAATTATCCCACCAAGGGGAAGCATCACTACTAACACGAGAATATTCCAACCTTCCCCAGGTAGAAGGCAAAGTTACGCCAGAACCTAAAAGCAAAGCTCTCTTACGAGTTACTTCCATTATTAAATCCATTGCATCCCACATAATTTCACCACGCGATTTACCAAGACGAGGAATCATAGCAGCAGCAAACAAGAAATCAAGCTTCAATAATTTGTATCCCCATGTATCAATCACTTGATCAAAAACTTGATGTAAATAAATACGAACTTCTGGGTGATATATATCCATAGCATAAAATCCACCCCAGTTTGGACCAGCAACTACTAAACGACCATCTGGATGCTTTAAAAGCCATTCGGGATGGTCTTTTACAATTTTACTCTTAAAACCGACAGCAAAAGGAGCAAGCCAAATACCAGGCAAATAGTTTTGTTTTTTGATATCATCACAAAGTGCCTTCATACCTCTTGGAAACTTTACTTGATCTACATCTAACCAATCACCAATTTGAGATTCAAAGCCATCATCAATTTGAAATACATCAATAGGATACTTATGTTTTTTAAATGCTTCTAAACTAGATAAAACATCCTTTTCTGTCACACGTTCATAAAAGTTATACCAAGAAGACCAGCCAGTTAAATGTCGGGGATTTTGAAATTCATGCTTAGGATCATAATAATTTGCATAACGTCTCCAAATCAATTTAAGTTCACTGACTTGATCGCCTTGACTCACTAATAGCTTGATACGCAAAGTTTGTCCAGGATCCAGTTGTTTACCTTCAATATCTTTATATAGACTAAACTTGTTACCATTCAAGTTTGCTTTAAAATATGTGTATCCAGATTCTTCTGAAACTGAGCCTAAAAATACAATATGATTGTTATTCGTGTTTCTCAAATACGTATAGCCCGTTGAATGAATATGTCCCGGGTGACCAGAATAATTAAAAAAATCATAATCTCTATTATATGTCTATTTTAGTCAATTTGATCATCAGTTCAAGTTTGACCACATAATATAATTTTTTACCCTTGTAAATTGAATTGTGTAAACCATGAAACGACACCAGGAATACTTGATAGTTTATTATATCTACCCAATTCTTTGGTTGTGCTCCAACACTGAAATCCTTCTGCCATCATAACTTGGTTTTCAAGATTAACGTCAGCTTCAATCTCTAAATGGTTCAAGGCGACTGACTTTCCTAATGCTGTAAGCTCATACTGTAATTCAAAGTTATCTGGATCTAATAAATGAACAGTTCTGGATAGCTTCAAATGACCCAACTTATTGACCATGGTAGTTGAACTAACGCTAAATTCTTCTTCGTTGATGACATATTTTATATTGACAGAAGCTGTCTCGGCCAAGAGGATATCGTCGTAAGGAGACATTGCATATATAAGTGAAAACGTATAAAAGAGTAAAAAATGTAGAAGCATGATAAAGTTATCTATTTTTTATATTTTTTTTTTTTTTTTGTCGACCTCATGATTATTTGGTCTTAACTGTTTTAAATTGACGTCAACTTTGTGTTCCGGAACAAAAAGAGGTCAATATCATTTTATTAAATCACTCAAAAGTTAATACGATGAATTTAAGAAGAGGGAAAGAAAGGAAAATCATCTATTTCAACTTTATTACACGTACTTTAACACGCACAGTACATGATCTTTTTATTTTCGACGTGATATGATCTTACTTTGTTCACAAAAGCAGGATTTTTTTTTTTTTTTTTGCACAGTTTAATGCGCGCGTCTTCCGATTTATATTTTTTTTTTGTTTTTTGTTTTTTATTTTTGTTTCTGTCCCTTTTTTAAAAAAAATAAAAAATACTTTCAAAATGTCAAGTAGTTACGCTTTGTCTTCTTATTCTTATGAAGAAGACGACTTTTTCGAAAAGAATGAGGACCTTGCTGTAAGAAACAGTTTTTTTTTTTTTTTTTTTTTTTTTTTGAATCCTTTTTTTGACAACATTCATTCAGGAAGAGCAAAACTTTAAAGATTGCATTTTGTTTGCCATCGATTGTAGCAAGTCCATGTTCACCAAGAACGCGCAAGGTGACATTCCTGTTACCGTAGCCTTACAAAGTATCAAAAATACGATATTGAGTAAAATTGACAGTAGACCAAATGACCAAATTGGCGTACTGTTATATGGAACTGTTAGTAAACGAAAAGAAACCGAGCTTAAATCATTATTGTACTTATTATTATTATTTTAGAAAGGATTTAATAATACTGCTCAAAAAGAACATGTGACTATTATGCATCCTATTGATATACCTGATGCTCCACGTATCAAGGAAATTGAATCATTTATTCAAGGTTGATGAAGAGTTTTACTTGATTTGCTGCAATTGTTTTAACATTTTATCATTAGATATATCCCTTTTTCAAGAAAAATACGGTACAACAGATCAAAGTTTCCCAATGAGTGATGTTTTTTATGTCGTTTCTGATATGATGTCAAAGGTAAAAAACTCAATGAGACGATTTTTCCTGATAACGGATAACGATGATCCAACCGAAGGTAATACTGAATACAGAAAAGCGTCTATCCAAAGAGCCAAGGTAATATATTTATAATTACATGAACAACAGGTTTATACTAAATAAACAAATTAATCAATTAGGATTTGGGAATTGCAAATATTGAAATTACTTTGTTTGGCTTGGATAAACCTGACAGTAAGTTCGACAAAAATATATTTTACAAGGTAAAAAAAAAAAAAAAAAAAAAAAAAAAAATATGCATACTTGTCTGATACATGAATATATTGTCAATTTAATATTTCAAAAGGATATTTCTTCATTTGATGAATATTCTACATCTAGTACGGGTAAACTCGACAAATTGTTGGATATGGTGAAGACCAATAATGTCAAAATTCGTTCTGAATTTAAAATGCCATTTCAACTTACTCCTTCTGTGTCTATCGGTATTAGAGGTTATAATCTGATTATCGAGGAAAAGCTTCGTCCAGCTAAAAACTTCACTACTAATGCTGAGAAAGTAGTAGAAGTTAAACCACTTACAAGATGGAATTGCGCAGTAAATAACCTATTGCATATTTTATTATTAGTATTGAAAGCTTATTATGATTTGTATAGGATACTAGCCAAATTCTTATGCCAATTCATTTGAAACAAGGCTTTCAATATGGAGAGGAAATAGTAGAATTCACCAAGGAAGAAATAGCAAAGCTTAAGAAACTTCGTGATCCCAGTAAACTATAATGTAATTTTGTCTTTTCGTACATCAACTAAATGTAATTATGTCTATATAGGTCTTTTAGTATTGGGTTTCAAGAATAAAAGCACATTGAAATCCCACCATCAATTAACTCATCCTTATTTTATCTACCCGGATGACTCTGTAAGTCTTCATTTAGTAAACTTAATAACGTATGCTAAATTATTCTATCAACATACTAGTTATACGAAGGAAGCACTAAAGCTTTCATGGCTTTGTTGCAAAGTATGATAAAAAAAGACCGTATTGCAATCTGTTCTTTTGTCAGAAGAGATAACGCCTTACCAAGACTTGTTGCCGCCATACCTCAGGTAATACACTAACTGAATGATAAGTAAGCTATGATTCTCATGTAGATATTTAATTTAGATTGAAAAATTGGATGAAAATGGTAATCAAATTGAGCCTCCTGGTATTCAATTAGTTGTTTTACCTTATGCTGATGAAATCAGACCTCTTCCACCAGCCATTACTCCAGTTAATGGTAAGACATACTATATTTAAATGTATGAGTATTAACTGATTTCATATTAAAGTTGACCCATCCGTTCGAGAAAAGGCCAAAGCTATCATCAATAAACTTCCTGCAGACTATGACCCAAGAAAATTTGAAAATCCTTGTAAGTATTGACTTGCTGTATAAAAAAAAATGCCACTTAACTAACTGTTCGTAAAAAAAAAAAAAAGATATTGAAAATCACAAAAAAGCAATTCAAACCATTGCGCTTGGAGGTTCAAACGAGGACGCAAAAGTTGTTGATAAAACTTTACCCGACTTTGAATATATAGAAAAAGTAAACCAGATGCATACATATCCGTTACAATTGCGAATACTAATTAACGCTTTTAGAATGTATCTCAAGAAATCGATGATTTCAAAAAAGCTGTTGGCCTTGACAATATCTCAGTCGATGAATTACATGATTTCGGTAAGCCTGCTGCAGCCAAACGAAAGGTAAAAAAAAAAAAAAAAAAAAAAAAAAAAGCTATGCTATACTTCTGGAATAACATTTCTAATGTATATAACTATTTTAGGCTACTGGTGAAGAGTCGGCTGGTTCAAAAAAATTGAAACAAGAAGATACGGATATTCCAGAAATGTGGAAAAATGGAACCCTCTCAAGTGTAAGTTTGAAAAAGTCATGTTTTTTTATATGCAAAATATTTACATAGAAAATATAGGCTACAAATCAGTATATGAAAGATTATTTGATTACAAATGGTATTCATCCAAAGAAACTCAAAAAGGACTTGCAAGCTCAAATTGAGGCACATTTGAAAGCAATTAAGCATGAATAAAAAATTAGTCATAACCTTTTTTTAATTGTTTCTCGCCATAACAAAAAAGATACATATACGTTGATTATTTAAATAAATAGGATATGTTTTACACGAGCCAAAATAATGATAGATGTAGTTACATCTAACAATCGTTAATTTTACTGAACCTTGAAGATATGTTCAAATCTGAAGTACGGTCCAGACTGCCATTTGTTACAAATTTTGGATCAGATCAGACACGTACAATTATTAGAACAGTATCTATTATTTCCTAGATTACAATCGAGGCATATTAGTAGGTTTAAGCGAGCGTTATCTTAATTGCTTTTGTTACCGTATAGCTTTAAGCAATCTGCATTGGTTCGACTAAAAAAAACTATGAGTTACAGATGTAAATACAGAACATTGTATTACTTCACATACCACTCGCAATTAGAATAGTAATAAAAAGCATTTCTCGTTAATCCAGACGCCAATCCAATAATAATAGCGACTATAAGAATCAAACATAAAAAGGATGAGATCCGTCTTCTTACAGCGAGACGCCTGTTATTTTGAGGCGAATAATATCCAACTATACGATTGCCTAGTGTTGGTGTATCTAATGTTTCTGGTACAGGAGGGGGTGGATATAAAACTGGCGGTGGTTGGTAGTAAGTCTCGCCAACTCTATTTGTATTTACAGGGTTAACATCATCCTGGTATGCTGGTGGAGGAGGCGTTGGTGGCGCCGTGTTGCTTATATCAGAAAATGGTTCTAGTATGATTTTATAGACGTATCAAATATATATAAAGTATATCCAGTAAAAGCGACTTACCTCTCATTTCTGGAGAAGCCACTGGTTGCCGCTGCGAATTAATTTGTGTACTCATCCAAAGATAAAAGTGAAGTTCATGAACGGGAAGTAAAGAATTTTAAAATAAAAGAGAAACAATAACGAGTTCACAGTTTGCTCGAGTATATTTATCCGAAACATAAATAGGTAAAATCAAGTGCCTAATAAAGTATTTATTATTTACATAGATATGAAAAAAAACATACTTTATTGATATGTAATCTTAAACTACTAGTTATGTTAAACTACTAGTTATGTTAAACAATGTATCTGTTTCTAAACTTTTTCCCGTTGAAGTACAGTCGAATCAGTAGAGAGAGAGAGAAAGGGGGAAACTTAACTATAGATAGAAATGAATAGAAGATAAAAGTAATTGAAACTGCCGAGGAGTTTAATTTCCCTGGACAAGTACAAAGCAAGCGCCTGTCTCGCTTGAATATATAAACTGGCAACGGTAAGAAAAACAATGGAACAGAACATTATATTGTATATGTATATATTAAATAGTTACTATTTAATTTTCTGTGTTATTACGTGAGAGCTATTAAGTATATATATATATATATACTGAAGTTATCATGAGACATATTTCTAAGAATATTAAAAGTATAATGGTATATTATTTTTTTCTAAAACTTGAAAATGTGCCAAAATAAAAAAAAAGGGGGGGGGCAGAACTTCGTGTTACATTGAATAAAGAAGCAGCATTAATTTAGAATGATGAAGTAGATTAGCATCAAATTAAACCTTTGAGTCATTTGGCTATTAAAAATAACTAGACTTTGCGTTTGATGATAGTGTAAAGCAGTATACGCAATATAGTGACTCAACTCTCCTCTTTCACATTGTCCCATATTTTTAGATTCTTGGCAGATGGTGGTATACCTTCACGTGGTGAGCCGCTAAAACTTTATTAGGAGACATATTTTTATTTTTCTAAAAGGCAATACTTATTTTCTTATACTGATGACTTGGTTTATTACAAATCAACGTTTTGAAAACTGTCATTTGAAGAAAACCACAAAGAGCATTTGATATTTAATGATTCTCTATAAACAGAGTACAGAGCCAAGAAAAAAAAAGGACTTAAAATTGAAAACTTTACTATAATTGGCTATTTGAGGAAACATTCGGGAGAAAGATAATACAAAATTATTGAAGTTTATTGAATAGCATTAAAAAACGATCGACGGTCAATAAATATATAATATTGTATTTGCTTCAAGCATCTTGAATTATAGAAAAGTTACAAAAATGAATAAATGTCATCACACCGTGAGAATAAACTGGATACGGAAGATATTTTAACTCTAGAAGAAGAAAAAGACTTCGCAGCACTTGTAGAAATATTCATATTCTTCAATGATAGAATTTTAACTGAAATTACATATTTGATTTCAGGAGAATCCCGATCAAAAAAAACAAAAATATTTTTTTTTTAAAAATCCGCTTAACTTGTTCCTGTAATTGCAAAATGATAAGAAAATAACAGGCAACTTTTTTCTATTGCTAGTGAAATTCTTTCCATTTAAAATAAGAAGTTTTGTAAACCTGAAACGTAGTTTAATGTTAGCATAAATAGTTGGTTGACATAGTTACTTTGTTATGATTAATGCAGTTCATTGATTGGTCAGATGTACACAAAGGTTAAAAAAGAAAAATATAGCTTTTGTTTTCTAAAAAAAAATTTTTGTTGGAAATCACGGTATTTTAAAGAAGGTTGATGGTTCTTTTTTTTTTTTTTTTTTTTTTTTTTTTTTCCTCTCCTTCTCCTTTTTTTTATCCTAAATAAAGTATTCCTTATATTTATCTTTATAAAATCAATTCTATTCATGCTATACCATGTCTTCATTTCACATACAACTAAATCACGTAGATTCCTTCGTCCCTTAATAAGTCGTTGTAGTTTTCAAACGTTTAGTTCTTCTCGATCTGCTGTTGCTCAACAACAAGAAAGACCTCGTTCAAATCTGAATGTGATTGATTTCTTTCATCCCTCTTTATCTTCTACTTTATTTCATTATACACTTAACTTGGGTGTATCAGGACATCCTAAAAGTGGGAAAGTACCTTCAGAAACACAACAACAAGACGATCTTATCTATTCAAGCACACAAGTAGGCGATGACGCTTATTTTAAAAGACATGATGCCTTGGGTGTAGCTGATGGTGTAGGTGGTTGGCGTAGTCATAAAGGTATGTATTTTATTTGTTTATTTTATTTTATTTTAATCCCTTCTCCCTTATATAGGTGCCAACCCTGCTTTGTATTCACGTAAATTGATGCATTACGCTCAATTGGAATTAGATCGTATTAAAACAAACGTTAGGCCACAACAACTACAAGTAAAACCAGATCCAATTCAAGTATTAGAGAGTGCGTATCATATGACGACTTTAGATGCACAAAATGAGGTAAGAGATAGATAGATAGATAGATAGATAGAGAGAGAGAGAGAGAGAGAGAGAGGATAAATAGGTAATGTGAAAAGATATTGATTATTTTATAAATATAGGGTATTGTGGGTTCAACAACAGCTTGTATAGTTATACTATGTCAAGATGAATTACGAATAGCTAATTTAGGTGATTGTGGTGTATCCGTAATCCGTCAGAATGATTATATTTTTCGATCTGAGGAACAACAGCATTCATTCAATTTTCCTTATCAATTAGGGACTGCTTCATTTGATTCACCAGCAGATGCACAAGTAAAGTTTTATTTTATAAACTAACCCATTATATATATATATATATACATACTAAGCTTATACATATATAGCAATTTACAGTAAAGATAGAGGAAGGTGATATTGTCATTTTGGGCTCGGATGGATTATTTGATAATTTGTATGATGATGAGATTCTGGAAGAGGTACAAAATTGTATTGATCAACAAGAGGAGAACACATCTATAATTCAAGTTGCTCCACAAACTATATCTGAAGCACTTGCACACCGAGCAAAAATTGTGAGTGAAGACCCAGATAATCCAAGCTCTCCTTTTCAAGTGAGAGCTATGCATGAAGGTCTTTATTATCAGGTAAGTAAGATGTGTGATATATATATTTTAAAATTTTTTGGGGTTAACACTTTTTTGGGGGATATTTTAGGGTGGAAAAGCAGATGACATTAGTGTTATTGTAGCTATTGTTAAAAAAGATGAAAGACCACCAGAGCCTTCTCCTCCACCATTGCCTTAAAAGAAAAAAAAGAAAAACGTTCGTTTTTTTTTATATACTCATATTCTGCATACCACCATATTAATCTCACATTATATTACTTATACTTGTACATATGCATTTCTCTTCTTACTCTCTTTTTCATATTTTTTTTCTACTGTATATTTATGCAATTTAACAACAAATAAAATTTTCATCGTTACGGTGGATTTGCTAATTTAAGTAATACAACCGGCTGCTAGATTAGTAGTGTAGTTAAGATTTTATTATATGTAATGTGTAAGAAAAAAACTATATATATTTATATGTATGTATAAAAGAGAAGGAAAGAAAAATAAAATTACAAAGGGTTCTTATTTACTGCTTCTTTTGAGGATTTGCAGGTGTAATATCAAAGCTATTGATAGATTCTGCATGATTATTATGAACAACAACATTGTCTAATTCTTGGTGATGAATTTGCTTTTCTCCATCATCGAATGAAACTTCTTCGGAAACACCGTCACTAGCACGCTTACTCTTTTCTGCTTCCAACATAGCAAGACGACGACGATCCATTTCTTCTTCTCTCCAGTCTTGACCACGGAATGATCCTTCAATACGAGACATGACACAACAGCCAAGACAGTTACCAAATACGTTAATTGAAGTACGACCCATATCCATAATAGCATCTACACCCATAATCATTGGAATCGCTTCATAAGGGAGACCATATTGTGTGACAGTACCAGCCAAAATAATTAAAGAGGCACGGGGAATAGCTGCAACACCTTTAGAAGAAAGCATTAATGTACCCAAAATAGAAAGTTGAGTAGCAAGAGGAAGGTTGATACCACCGGCTTGAGCAGCAAAGATACTAGCTAAAGCAAGATAAAGTGTAGTACCATCCAAATTAAAAGAATAACCACAAGGAATAACAAAAGCAGTTAAAGCGTTAGGACAACCAAATTCTCTCATATTTTGCATAGCTCTTGGTAAAGCAGATTCACTTGAAGCAGAACTGAAAGCAATCAACCAAGGTTGACCTACAGCCTTAAAGAAACCAGGAATTGGTACACGAGTGAAGAACATGATAGGCACCAAGATGACAACGACAAAAATGGCCAAGGAAGCATACAAGGAACCAATCAATTTACCAAGATTAGCAAGAATATCAATACCGTTCTTACCAACAGCGGCAGCAAGAGAGGCACCAATACCGATAGGGGCGTAATTCATAATTAAAGCAACAAATTTAAACATAATCATAGATAAAGAGTCATTAATACGAAGCATGAACTCTTTAGATTTCTTGTCAGCTTTCATCATAGCACATGAGAACATGGCAGCACAGAATACAACACCCAAAATTTGATTCTCAGTAGCAGCGACAAAGAAGTTATGAGGAATAATCATTTCAAGTTCACCATACCATGTGATAGATGTCTCGGCTAATTTAGATACTTCACTAGTATCGCCGTATAATACAACACCATCACCAGGACGAATAAGGTTAGCCATAATTAAACCAACAGCTAAAGCAAATGTAGTAACGATTTCAAAATACTATTTAATCATATTTGAAGTTAATATATTATGTAAATACATATTCATATAACAGAATAAATTATAATATACACTTACAATAATTGTCTTGATAGCTAATTTACCAATTTTTCCAACATCATCACCATGACCAGCAATACCGACAACAAGAGTAGAAAAAATAAGAGGGGTTTCGATGATTGTAATCATTCGAATAAAGGCATCACCCAAAGGTTGTAATTCAGCACCTACTGAAGGAGCAAACTTACCAACCAAGATACCAATGACCATACTAGCCAAGATCCAGAAGGTTAAGTTTGTACGAGCAGATAAAAAGCGCCATACTTTTGCGAATGGTCCAATTAATAATTTGCTCCAGACATAACCGAATGCATTAGCCACCTTTTGCACAGAGCGAGGATAAGGCTTGTTCTCCTCGATAGGTGGCATACCATATGGGAACCCAGTTTCTTCTAAATGAATCTCATTCTTTTCTGACGATGATTTATTCTTTGTAAATTTGCCAATTAAATTATTAAGCATAGAATTAAATTTAATGTCGTTATTATTTAAGAAAAGAAGTAGAAAAAAAAAAGAATTGAAAAAAAAAAACTATTAGGTACTTATATATACCTTTTTTTTTTTAGACAAAGTAGACAATATTGCCTTTTTAATCTGGTGATTTGTCACCGAGTAAAAAAAAAAAAAAAAAGCTATTAGACAAACGGAATAAAAGTTTATCAAGACCTGGTTCCTTTTTTTACGGGAGATTCAAATTCTAGCGAGATACAAAAAAAAACTACTTTTTGTTTTTGAATACCGGGTAAAGGTAACACGATCAAGCAAAACACAATTGATTTCAATCTTTTTTTGGTAGTATTTTCAAAAAAAAAAAAAAGGGCGGTAAAAAGGGTTTAGTTGTGTACAAGTTGATTGACGCAATACTATGTCATTTACAACAATTTGTGTGTACCATTTGAGGATTACAAATATGTCTTATAAACATATGGATCAAGTTTATCCTGTACATAAGCAAAATGAGTGGGTTATTCAAGGGTTTATTGATTTAACAAATCAAAACAAAAAGTAAACCTTAGATGCGCGGGAAAATTCATCTGTAAAGCAATAAAAACACAATCTCTTATTATTTTTTTAATTTAGGTATAGATCGTTATCGTGCTCATATAGATCATCTAATAACTCTCAATAGAAAAAATATATATACATGTAACCTTCTTTATGATCTAGATCAGTTATGTAGAAACTTGATAATGGCTACTAATACATACAAAGGATAAACCTTTTGTCATCTGAAAAAAGATACTTACCAAAAGAAACAGAATGAACTGTATTTGGTCAATTGAATCTACTCAATTCACTGGTGCAGATACCATTAAATTCCCGCAAGATTTTTCTTTTTTTTTTTTTTTTTTTTTGTGTTCTCAATATTAAACAAATAAATAAATTATACTGATTCATTCAACAAATGAAAAAGACAGAAAGAAGAGATAAGAAATAGAGAGATCACATATAGTTTAAATGGTATATTTGTCATTTATTTTACTCAGATTCTAGGGTAGAACAAAAAGAAACTCTATCTGATAAAAGAAGGACTGTGAGAAGATAACACAATTGTGTCTTACCATGAAGACGATAGAGTTACTTGATTTGGAGTCGGGTTACAAAGCTGTTTTTTGGGTAAAGAGATTTGGTTGGTCATCCCCGAGATTTCTGATTTGCTTTAGAGTTACACGAACATATTTTAGGGTTGATAAGGACTTTTTATGATAACAAAAAAGATAAATTACACTATTTTGAGAATTGTCTCAAAATGGATAATATATAATATACAGTGCCTTTACTCTCAGTGGTATATCTTTTTAAAAACACTTCTTTACTTTTATTTTTAATAATTCATATATGAGTTTATGCGAGGACAGTTCTGGAAATATTACAAGTTGAAACCAAACCTATGGATTTTGAGATTGAAGGTCACCATTACAATCTAAATAAACTGACAGATTTTGAGGAGTAGCGCCTGAAAATCACTTTTGGACGTCGAAATGTCTGAGAACAATAGTAGAATAAATCTGATAGCTGTAAGAAGGTAGAATTAATAGCATTTTGCACGACAGAACTACCTGTGGATTATTTTTTTACTAGGGTTTGTAAAAGATCTATCTATTTGTGCTGAGACTTCCAGGTCCAATGTGACCCGTATCCAAGTGACCCTGAAAAATATGAAACGGAAAGAAAAGACCTCAAATTGTGATATATTTCTACTATTAAATCTATCAAATTTTTCAGCCTCAAGTAGGATATACAAAATTATATAAGAGAATGAGCGTAATGAAAACCTCTAGTAACTAATTCTTAGACTGATAAATAAGAGAATGCAATATAGTAAAGAAATAAAGCTAATGAAGGTATGAATAGAATGATAAATATGTTATAAGTAAGCGTTAAGTTTATTGAAAGTCTTAAAAATTAAGATTGGGATTTTATTAATGAAAAAAATGAGGATATGTTTAAAAGGATCACACGTAATTTATATATTACACGTATAAATTTGGAGTGTTGTAACACTAGGATATTCTTTTTTCGTGGGAATTAAAGAGTTGTATTTGTAAACAAGGTGGACTAGTATATTCATCGCTTAAGTCAAATGCGATTACTTGCTCTGAAGCTAAATTCTTTGTTGATTCAATTATAAGTCTTGATTGGTATACAATTTCCAGTATTGGTAACAATTGTTTAGGGTCATCAGAAAAAAGTAACGGATACAAATGTCAGATACAAAAAACAGCACCGGCTGGAAAATCCATACTTGCGAATACTTTGCATTATTTGACCACCCACGGTTAATACCGCGATGGCGTTTGCTTGCATTTTTTTTAAAAAAAAACACTGTGATATAGTCGATAAAACAAATATAGCTTCCAATAATTGGTTGTCTATCGTCACTATTTACCAGGTTTTTATTGGACAAATTAACGAACATATCTTTCAAGACTTTTGACATTTTAAAGCCTCCATCCATTAATTGTTTAGTATTGTTTACTTGATGATACCGACTGCCATACTCATCAAAATTTCTTTGTAAATAAATCTAGCTTACAACCACAAAGTTTATGCTGAGTTTTACATTTAGTTACCACCTATTTTTTTGTTCTAAGTTTCTTTTGGAAGAGTGATATATAGTTATATATATAATTGGCTATAATCTTTATAGTCTATTGCTATTTAATGGATGGTCCCGCCCCTTGTGTATCTGACATCACTCTTGGTTCTCTTTATTTTCTCACGAATAGTGAATATACGGGATCACAAAACTCCATCTGGATTTTCACATTCATGTGTGTAACATATAAAATATGTAACATACAAATTATTTGTGATCCGGAGGTTAAACTACTTAGTCTTTTCCTCGCTTAAAAAAAGGTTGATTATAATGACGAGTATTATAAAGCGCTATTAAGGTTTATTATCTGCTAAGAATTATAGGCGGATCATCAAAGACAGTATCAATAGAGAAGCACAAGCACTTTAACATATCACTTTCGCTTTGATCTGTTAAAGAAAAAAAAAGGCATAAAAAGTTTACTACGGCTGTGGAGAGAGAAGCAAGTCCATTCCTACTAAGTGTCTTTTAAGGGGTGGAGATCTTGTTGCTTCAAAGTTGAGTGAAGTAATTCCAGGTCAGTGATTGGTTTTATAGAGTTTTCGTATATTCTTGCGTGTTCATTGGTAAAGGAGGCAGAGGCTTTAAATTGCAAGTTTCAATTTCTTTAAATCCTTTTCATTAAAAATAGTTTCCCAACATTTGTCAAACACGTCAAAAACCCAGTTGGATTATAAGAAGATAAATATGAAGTTAATAAATCTTTAGCTAAATAATATAAAATATCTACTGTTCAACAGCACAATCGAATACAAATTGCTTCATACAATCTTCTACAACTGTTCCAAAAGATAAGATACATTTTTTATTGCTGTCAAGTTGTACATCTTTTTTTTTTTTTTTTTTTTTTGGGTAGTCTACTAGTGTCAATGCTTGCTATTTGATGGATGAGGAAGAAAAAGGCTGTGTAAATTGCCACAGGTTTTCTGGCTGCCTTCTTCATTAGAATGACTACTTTTAGCGGTATTACCACTGCCTTCTTCATAAAACCCATTGGATATGGCAATGCTTGTAACTTTATATGCGGATTTTGAGAGTTTGTCAAGTTCTTTTATAATCAAAGGGTCAAGCTTGTTCTATGATACCTTTATAGAAATAAGCTCTTTTTAGTTTGAAGACAGCTCACTTCGTTAAAGATGGCTTTTAAAATAATGATATGTTAATACTTTTCAAGTTTAATATGTATTTACACTAAACAATATTACACTGACTCATCATTATATTATGTATCGTGTTCCATATTTACATAAAGTAAAAGAAAAGACCAAGGGAAAATAATAGGGATTATTGGTTCACGTTCAGTCTATATCCTTTGAAAAAAGGAGTGAAGAAAGATACGAGCGCCATATATTTTTTCACTGACATTACTTTTTTGCACTGAATACGCATGTAATTACAATTGAGTCTATTGATAAGCAAAAAGAGCATTTGTTATTGATATTTATTTAACAATGAATCATTTTTGCATAATAAATCTTACCACTGGTAACATGTATTCTGCATATTTTAAAGCTGTTCATTTATTGAAACAATCTCTTATTTGAATAGCAAATACAATCAAAGAAGAAACTAAAATGGTATTGGAAGGAAATTTGCATGCTTTTAAATGAAAAAAAAGAGGTACAAAGATAAAGATAAAAGAAAGAAAAAGTGATTTGTTTGTAGCGAGGTTAAATAAATCTGTTTGTGGCGTATAGAGAAGAAATAAAGTAGTCTATAATACAAGCCGTATGATAAAGCATCTAGAGTCAGAACACTTCAGATGGGATATTTACCCTGTGTAAGTTTATTCACGTTAAAGGCGGTTTAGGATATATATTATTATCTATTTTATTGTCGAATATTACAAATAAGAGTTTGATAAATTTAGGTGATTTAACTCTTGAAGGAGCAACATAATATAGATGATCGTGGCTGAAGATATGGTCTGGTGAATATGGGCCTACGTTTTCATGAGTGGAATTTTATTGCGAATTCTGGGAATAAGCGCAAACTGCTCTCACTTACACTTTCAATCAGGTCGCGTGACAGTAAAATAAATATACCCAGACATCTAAAATATTAAATTCGTTAATTGAAATAGAAGAACCTGCTGAATTTTGGCTTTTACTGCTTCTGAGCCCTCAAATGGCTTGCGAAGAGTTTTTTCTTAATTTTAGGTTTACCTGCTTTAACTTCAAGCGCTTTTTTGCTTGGTGAAGGATGAAATCAGCAATGGCAATAAGGTGTGCCGTTACACGTTTTTTTTATAATATTATAATCCTATTCCTCTTTTTGGCTTTTTGGCTTGTTTTTCTAAAGTAGTAATAATGGTTAGGTCACAATAAAAATTAGTTTGTACAATACAAAGAACTTCTGGAATTTTGTTTCTCTGGTTTGTGCAGAGTGGATTAAGGGCAGTGTCTTTATTTGGTTGGTTCAAATTTCCCAATGATTTTTATAAGTCTCTAAAAAAACCCTCCCTCAGGTTCGGCACCAATGCTTATTAGTAAGATCGAAGTTATTTATGTTAGCTTTTAAGTATTCCCATTTTTTTAAAAAAAGAAAATTGAATGCTTTCGAATAGCTGAATATTACGTTTATGACATGTTTATTGAATATAAAAAAAAAAAAAAAAAAAAAAAAAAAAATGAAGAGGAAAGGGAAACAAATTAGCTACGATCAATTTCTGCGACATAGTTTTATCTAATATCGCAGTACCTTTCAAGTAATTTTTGAGCTTTTGACGCGTTTAGAATAATAACATTCACAATTGTTATACGTTTGGTTTTCTTTATCGAATTTTCTAAGCATATCACCGAAAAATCGATTGTTTGAAGAGGAGAGCTAAAAATATCAAATTTTTTTTTTTTTTTTTTTATAAAAACCCAAACAAAGTAAAACTTTCTTTTTTAATACAAGACCATAAAAAAATAAAATGGAGTTACCAAAGCTTGAATTTATCTCTCATCAAAACAAACTTGTTGAAACTGTTCAAAATGAAAGCAGCAACTACGATGGTCTTATTGTTATCTTCACCCATAAGGATGCTTTGGTTGACTTGATCCCTTCTGTTAAGAATCACATTGAGTTAGATGCTTCATTTGGATCCAACATTCAACTTATCCTTCCAGAAAATGGTCAACCTGCCAAACGTATTCTTATTGCTCCTACTGGTACCTTATTCCATGATTTCGATGATGCTCGTCGTTACAAAGATATTGCTTATTCTGCTGGTCTTCAAGCTTTGAAGGTTGGCATGAGAAGTCCTCTTGTTTGTTTTGCTGATGCACCTGTTATTAGCAATATGAACTCAGAGTGGACTTTTGGACAAGCAAACGATTATCAAAACTATTTAGAGGTTACTGTGCTTGGTTTATTAGAATCCGAATTTGAACCTGTCGATGTACGTCAACATGCTAAATTAACGGGTAAACCTATTGAGACATTCAGTCAAATTGGGTTTGTTACGGGTGATGAAGTTAATACCAATACTTTAATCAAGAACATTTCGGCTATTGAAGCTGGTCGTCGTATCTCTAAAGATATCGGTAACCCTGATCCCGAGATTATGTCTCCTATTAATGTTGCTAATTATATTGTGGATCAATTCAAGGATATTGAAAATGTCAAGGTTACTGTAATTGATGATTTAGATGAAATCAAAAAGAATTATCCTTTAGCTCATGCTGTCACTCGTGCCTCTTTACCTGTTGCTCGCCATCATCCTCGTTTCGTTCATTTTGAATATACCTCTCCTAACCAATCTAATGTCAAAGAAAATCTCTTCTTTGTTGGTAAAGGTGTTACTTACGATACCGGTGGAGCTGATATTAAATGTAGTGGTCATATGAGAGACATGTCTCGTGATAAATGTGGTGCTGCTGCTGTTGCCGGTTTCTTCAAGACTATTTCCATGTTATCCCCTGAAAAGGTCAATGTAACCGGTGCTCTTGCTTTAGTTCGTAACTCTGTAGGCCCTGATATGTATGTCAGTGATGAAGTAATTGTTGCTCGTAGTGGTAAGCGTGTATTAGTTGGTAATACAGATGCTGAAGGTCGCATGGTGATGACCGATTTATTGTGTGAGTTTAAAGAAAGAGCTATTACCCATTTCAACTCTGATAGTCCTTCTGCTAAGGCACCTTCTCTTATCTTTACTTGCGCTACATTAACTGGTCATGCTATTCGTGCTTATGGTGGTTATGGTATTGCACTTGATAATGGTTTTGCTCGTAAGAACAAGGTCAGTCAAAGAATTCACGATGCTGGTCACGTTCTTGCTGATCCCTTTGAAATCTCTACTTTACGTCGTGAAGATCTTGAATGTGTCAGACCTGGTAGATCCAGTGAAGATATCGTTTCTGCTAATGATCAACCTTCTACTATGACTCCCCGTGGTCACCAATATCCTGCTGGTTTCATGGTTCAAGCCTCTGGTATTGATGAATATGGTTTAGATAACAAGGATGGTTTATCTATTGGTTTTACTCATTTAGATGTTGCTGGTTCTGCTGAAGTTCTTTCTGGTGAGGCCTGGAGTTTACCCCGTGTCACAGGTTCTCCTGTTGCTGCTCTCAGTGGTGCTTTTCTTCTTTAAATAAATAGTATAATATAAATAAAATAATTCTTTTTATTTCTTATTAAAAAAATGCTTATGCTCTGAAACCGGTGTCAATAATGTATTGTTTTCCAATGCAGCCACCATGTTATCCAAAACTAATTTCTCCATTTTATATTGACTTTCGTTGGTAAAGGTGCCGATATGAGGCAATAAAACTGAGCGAGGATGGGATAATAAACCAGGAGAAATTTTGGGCTCATCTTCAAATACATCTAAACCAGCAGCAAGTACTTTACCTCTTTCTAAAGCATTAACTAAAGCAGCTTCATTAATTACTTTACCTCTTGCTGTATTAACCAAAATAACATTATCCTTCATCATAGAAAATTCTTTGTAACTGATTAAATGTCTAGTAGAAGCATTTAAAGGACAATGAACAGAAATAATGTCAGAAGTTTTAAGTAAAGTTTCAAAATCAGCATATTCTAAATGAAATTCTTTCTCAACTAAGTAATAAAATACGAATAGACTATTATTTAGTTTACCGTTGATGTAACACAAGCAAAAAAAAAGGGCTTACGTTCTTCAGATAATCGATTACGATTATAATATAGAATCTTTTTCAAATCAAAACCAAACATACGTTTAGCTAAAGTTCTACCAATACCACCAGCACCAAGAACACCAAGTACCTTTCCTTGAGGATCAACGCCCATACGAACACCATTTCTCCAGCGGCCTTGGCGTAAGTTATCACTTGCAGCTAATACATTTCGATGGCAGTTAAGGATCAAAATAGCTGCAATATCAGCAGTAGCATCATCAACAGCCATAGGAGTATGCGATACCATCACTTTTTTTTCAGCGCATGCCTCAACGTCAATAGAATCGTAACCAGCACCACAATAAACAATATACTTTAAACTGGCTGGTAAATGAGATACAAGCTCCTTATCAAACGGACCCACTACACTTTGGGATTCAGATGATCTATAAATAATTGATACATCTTTATATTTGTTGCTACAATCATTAAAGAATTCTTGGCGTGATTTTGATGTATAATATTCAATGGAATACTTTTTATTTAACTCTTCATATTCTTCTGTTGCAAAATCAATACAGCCAACGATTAAAACTTGAGGTGACATAATAAACACGCGTATAAAATTTTTGATGAATTGGAAAAAAAAAAAAAAAGGGTGAGAAAAAGAATCAACATTAGACTTTTTTATTTTATTCTTGAAACCGGAGTCGTATTTCGAAATTACAGTTAAAAAGTCGCGTCATACACTATAATAATACCTCTTTCTTATTTTCTCTTTAGTACCATCAAATACTACCTTCTTAAAAGTGCTTTACTACCCTATTTAAGTATTGCCGTGATTTTGAGAGAGAAATTAATTAATTTTAATGAGGAATGGACAAAAATAGAATACGATTTTGATCACTCGGTTAGATCGTAACACAAGAGCTTTCGTCTTACACACAATAGATGAAGCTGGGCATTGCCCCCTTGAACGACGACTTATGTAAGACCTTGTTTCGCTTTACGTAAGCTCAGTTGCAGAGAATAACTAGCTATTATGAGACTCCCTGAGCAAATAAAATTTTGAAACAAAATACCTCAAATTTTTACAATGAATCGAGATTATACGTTATTAATTATTATACTTAAAAACGCTTACATATAGTATATCCTCAAGACTGATTGATATGGAGCAGATTTTTGATATGACATATGCAACGATCGAGATGGGCTTCAGCTCAATAGTAGAGTAATTGTATAACCAATCTGAGCAAGGGGTCAGGTTTAATAAAGCTCATTTACATTCCTTTAACCTTCGACTGTTTTTTCGATGCCTACACTTCTTGGTTTTGAAATGAAAATAGGTAGTAAATTGGTGCATAATTGAAGTATTTAGCCAATTTTGCTACATCTTGTTTACTGGAAGAAGTTGGCTGCTCCTCCCATTCCCCTGTTCTCAATGCAATAAAAAAATATATTTATCACCTATTAAGTAGTATTTGAGGAAGTGATGAGAAGATTAAAAGGTGATGTGAGTTACTATAGCAGTAAATGGGGTATGCTTTTGTTAGATTTTCTTAAATAGTTCTAAATAATTTAGTATTTGAATAGTACTAAGGTTATTCTCATTATTTTTATACACGCATATATATATATATATCCTTATAATTTATAAATCAAAAAGTTCGTTAGTAGTTAGTATTTTGTTGCATTTCAAATTGATCAATACGAGTACATAATTTTCTTGTTTTTGTCAAGTGCCAATTCTCATATTATAAACTTAGTTGATACTCGTTAGATTCAAGTATTTAATACGTTGATACAGCTAGATAAACTTGGTGGATGGTTTGGGATGGTTATATACAAAAAAAAAAAAAAGGTTATATATACAATAAATATGGAGTTAATAAAGTAACCATCAGACTGTTTACTTGTCAACTTGTAAAGATTTGAGTTTATATTTTTTTTTTAAAGATGATATTTTACTACTAGTCTTAAAGAAAGTAGTTTGCATCGTCGGCATTATTATTTGACCAGAAGGGTTAATTGAGTCAATAGTGACAACAGAATGAAGTATGATAAATTCCATAAAGAAATAAAAACTATGTCCTTTGGTAATAGTATCGTCAATGAATCCTTAGGGTGATAACTTTAGCGATGTAATGAAATACAAAGGATATGTATAAAATTAAGAACCTTGAAAAAAAAAAAAAAATACTTTTCTAATGATATAATGCTTTACGAAAATCTGTATTATCTTTTTTTAAAATCTCAACTGATTCCTGGGCTCTTTTCTCATATAGTTTTATAAACAAAGTTACAATCTTTCCCAACCGAGCATCTTTAATTTATTACAACCGGTTATATTCAAGGTGCTATCAAATAAAGTTTTCTTAATTGTTCAGTTAAAAAAAGGTATTAATCGTTTTCTTTCTCTTAAGACTCGATACATTCGTTGGTAACATGCACTGTAAATTCAGGACCAATGAATCCAGTCATGAGGAGAAGGATTAAAAATTGTATGCGTATATTTAGAGCGACTAACTTCCGTATCTTCGGAGGAAGACAATTACTGGAACCTACCAAAAGGAATGGACATCAAGCTAGAGACATTAAGTGAAAAGTGATATTTTAGCTTACGGAGATGTAGTACTTACAAATGTAAACAAAAAATACCAGTTTGATTGATTGCTGATCCTAACGCTTTTTTGATCCTCGGACCACTGACTTTTCAGTTCCTCACTATGTATAAACTACAACACCGCTTTTGAACAATTGGATTTTATTCCGTAAAGCATTAGATAGATAGATAGATATAATTTACCATCATCAAAACGTGCTTAGTATCAGTAATATTATTAAAGCATTTAAGCTATTGTTTCCAAATTTAAAGGTCATTCAAAAAAAAAAAAAAAAAAAAAAGATATCAATTTAAACTACACTTATGTAAGCAATGAGAGGAGGAGTGACTTTGTGTTACACTTATTTAAAGAGGCGTGGCAGCACACCTTTTTTAATTTTTTTTTTTTTTTTTTTTTTTTTTTTTTTTTTTTTTGCAGAATACCCAAAAACATACAAAGCGACGAGATAATGTTGCTGAATGCACAACAAGAGAAAATTATACCATATCATTCTTTTTTTGACCTTCAACGTGCAGCTATTGTACGAGATACACCTGCTGTTCGGTTAAGGAAGGCAGCAAAAGGTAAATAAGGCACGATAACCACAGTCTTTGAATTAACTCGAAAAGAAAATAGAGGGCAATATTGCAGCTGTGAAACGATTATTAAAAAAGGTGTCGAATATACAAAATCCAGATCCAGAAACAGGATGGTACAATTGACGATGAAAAAAAAAAAAAAAAAGGGGATTCACGAATATTAACAGTTATTCTAGTACGACTTTAATGTATGCAACTCAATATGGACATGTTGACCTTGTAGAATTGTTACTTGATTTGGGTCATGAAGAAGAAGTTATATCTGTTGTAAGAAAAATAAAAATGATATGTGCCCTTTTTTTTTTTTTTTTTCTAAAAAAAAAATATACTAATAGGATAATGAAGGTATCACGGTACTGATGATTGCAGCCATGTTTAACCACGAAGAGGTAAACCATATATCAGTATAACTGGATAACTTGGTACTTATTATGTAGACATTCTTTTTGTATGTAAGTAAATATCCAGAATGTATTCATGCTATCAGTAAAAATGGTTGGACAGCACTGCTGTATGCAGCCCAAAATGGAAATGCCAACTTGGTCAGTGTAAGTTAAAAATGGAGTGAAATTGAATCTGTTTAGGAGTGGAAATTAAATAAAAAAAAGGACATCCTTTTTTTTTTTTTTTTTTAATAGTATTTATTATCTATTTCAGCTGATTTTGATCATATAGACAATGAAGGGAATTCTGCTTTGCATTATGCTTCTGCTTGGGGACATATTACGGTAATGGACCTGTTAGTTGTAAGTTTTTTTTTTTTTCTTCTTCTTCTTCGTCTTAAGAATAAGGAGTAAACTTGTGTATATCGAAAAAAAAAAAAAAAAAAAACTAACGCTTGAAAAAAAAAGTCTGAAGGGTGTAACGTAGATTTAGAAAATAAAAGCCATTCCACAGCCTACGATTATGCCTATAGTGTAGCTGTACAAGATCATTTAAAAGGTATAAGAGGAGAGGGGAAAAGAGAGAGAGAGAAAAAAAAAAGGATTTCTTTATTAATTAAATATGTGTGTACTAAAAAAGTATATATTAGAAATCTCACAAATACCATTTAATGATGATTCTACTCTATCCATATCTTCATCCCAAAGACAGCAAAGCTTAATTAATGCTCCTTACTCATCCTCTTATTCAAGTGGTATTCATCTCGGCCTAAGTTCACTCAGTATTTCACGCGGGCAATCGTTTACAGGGCACGAATCACCTGTACCTCGTGCTTCTACTTCATCCTCTTCTTTAGTGATACCCTCTGGATCGGGAGCAGTCAATTTCACTTGCTCTAGTCCAAGAGGTTCTCATTATCCGCCAAATGGTAGTCCTTCTTCTTTTTCTGAATTGGAGAGAAGAAGAGCAAGTAGTTTTGGTGATGCTAAACCAAAAAGTTATAGACCAGTATAAGTTTTTATTAAAAAGAAAAAAAAAAAAAAAAAAAAAAAAAGGAGTAAGTTGTAAATGTGTGTGTGTATAAAAATATAATTTGGTACATATAAGGGATTTTAAAAGTCTGTGTGTATTTAGTTACTTTCGTAAACTTTTACGATTTAAGAATAGATCTCTTTTACGGTTAATTTCTTCAGTTGTCAAATCAAATGCAATACCATGAGGAGAAAAGATAGACTATTTAAAATAGTGATTAATATGTATTTTTTTTTTTTTCTAGTAGATGTGTAATCTTTTATTACCTTTATGAACTCATGACAATCCACTAGTCTTTTTGGCATGTTTTGAAGGATTTTAATTGTATCCACTGAATCTTGAGTGTTCCAAATTGCTTGTTCATTTAATTTCATGATAGTCAGTGCTGCTTTATATAAAACAGTATATCCTTCTCCACTAAAAATAAATATAGGGCTGAGCTCTAGTTTTTAGTACGATAAAAAAAAATATATACGACTTACATATAAAAACAATCCCAGACACGTAGCATAGTCTCGATAGGTAAAACATTAATAAATAATGTAGAGAACCAATGAGTTGTGACTAAAGTAATGGGAGGTAAACTATCTGTTTGTTCACACTCCCAAAAGCATTTCTTGTTTGCCACTTTTGACCAAACACCAGGCATCTTTTCATAGACCATCATCATAAACACAGTTTGTTCAAGATCGGATCCAGTCTTTGTAAATAGATCCTTTGGAAGATAATCTTGAACTGTTGTCACAAGTAACCAAAACACATGCTCTTCTTCTTCTTGTTCCAACATGATTAATAAGAAACCAGCCAAGAAATGAAGTGATTGACAGTACTCGATCTCGGGACAGTAAAGATGAAATGCGTTCAAGATACGACGTAGGACAGAAATTTTGTTGGATTCTCCTGTAAATAGTGGGTGGTCTAGAAAGATACGGTCTCGCTCTGGACTAGTTGCATTGGTTTCCAAGGTTGAATAGAGACCTGGATTTTGGTTCATTTTATTATTGGCGCCACTATAATGCATCCAAGCCTACACAAACCATACATTAGGATTTTTTTTTTTTTTTTAAAAAAAAAAAACGATTTCTTACTTTGGCTCGGATCTCTTGAGGAACACCATAACGTACATATCGTGACACTACAATAACAAGTTATTATTTTTCTTTTTTTTTTAGTAAGTCAGGAAGGAGGAATTAAAAAAAAAGAAAGAAAGAAAAAAAAGAAACTCAGTATTTACATTGTGAACACAAAGTTGGCCACTGCTGATCACTATTTTTAAACAATTTATTCCAACTTTTAGTTTGTTTTTGTAAAATAGATTTATATTTGATATCAAACGCTTGTAATTGTTTTGGTTCAACCCATTCTATTGGTCTTTTAAATCCATACTGATCTCTAAAGATACAAAAAAAAAAAAATAAGTATAATTGTTTGCAGCAGCAACAAAAAAAAGGGGGGGAGGGAGGGAGGGGAGAGGGTTTTTACCGTTCATCAATTTCAATTGATTTATCCAAATATGAAACAAAAGAACTAGAAACAGAGCTCATGGAAAGTTTTCGGGTCAAGATAGAAGTGCCAGCACTACTACTACTACTACGAGTTGAAGTCATCATACTTTCACAATCCGGTTCAGGTAAATATGGAGTATAAGGTCTACATTCTGCGGATACTTGCAAGTATGGATACCAACGATCCAATCGATTTTTGGTGATGAATCGATCATTTTCTTGTTCCTGTTGTAACTTTGTTGATATTGATAATTCTTCTAATGCTTTACGCATCTTTTGTTGCTGTTCCTTTAAACGTGCTTGTTCAGACGTGCTGGTAACATAATGCATTTCATATAAACTCATTTTATTTTAAATTTTGTCAAGTTGAAAGGAAAAAAAAAAAAAAAAAAAAAAAAAGAATAAAAAGATGATGAAAGAGAAGGAAGCCTTTTATACAAGTTTTGTGTGTGTACATAAATAAAAAGGAGATAAGGGAGGGCGAGACAGAGAGGCAGAGAGAGAGAGAGAGAGAGAGAGAGAGAGAGAAAGAGAGAGAGAGAGAGAGAGAGAGAGAAAGGTTTCGGTCAGATAAAGTTTGTTGTTGTTGTTGTTGTTGTTGTGCTCAGAAAAGCAGCAGCCCCTTCATTGTATAACAAATGCTTATTTTTGGGAGGCTCCCTTTATTATAATTAAGTCTCCTAACATATATATATATATAGTATTAATAATTTGCTCAATTTTGTGTATATTGAAACTTGTTTAATGAAAAATATTCATATATCATCGGGACAGAGGAATAGAGAGAGGGACAACATGTGTTTTTTTTTGCCTGTTTGTGTATTTATACGTTTTCTAAATTGTCAAGATTAAAAAAAAAAAAAAAAAAAAAATATATCGATATTATAAATTGTGAGTATTGTTGTAGATAGTTTAAAACGTCAAGTATATAAAAATAAGTTAGCTGCAAAGCCTCTAAAATTAAAGTAGATCTAACTATGTACACACACGCGTCGATCACATACAAAAAATATGTGTTTATTGTTACCATTTCCTAAATTTACGCTAGATACATACAATTTTAGCGTGAAAGCCAAAAAAAAAAAAAAAAGGTCCCTTCGAACTAGGAGTCAAATCTTCTTTTATTATATTCTCTCTCGCTCTCTCTGTCTCTCCCTCTCTCTTCGCTTATAGAGCCATGAAAAACAAATGTCAGAATAATAAATTCATCCTGAAGTTCGCTTATGAGAGAGTTTCTACAAGTTTTCAATAATTCGGTAAATGCGGGAAAGTAAAAAGTTATTTGCTTTAAAAATAAAAATGGGGGGGGGGGAGGAACCATGTTTATAAATTAAAAATCTCAGAAAAAAAAAAAAAAAAGATGATTTAATAATAGCCTTTCTTCTTGTCTTTTTTAGAGTCTATTTTAAATAAGCGAATTTTATTAAATAGTACGACAAAAAAACACATTTTTTAAAAAGTATTCAAGAATATACTTGAGAAAGATCCACGTGTTTTTTTTTTTTCAAACATTTCAATTTTCCCGGAATAAAAAAAAAAAAAATTAGGAACGTGCTCTAAAAGCAAATCTTGTACTACCTGTCATGACCTGACATACAAAACGTGCATTAGAAATTGAATTGTTTCCAGAAACATTGTTGTCCACATGGGAGAGAGAGAGAGAGAGAAAGAAAGAGAATTGATAAAGAAAGAAAAAGCCCTTTTTTTTTGGATGAAACTATAAAGCTTCATATCGTTTGTTTTCCACCTTTTAATTTTTGGTGATTATGAAATTATAATCATTTCTCTCTTTCCCCGCACTATTTCCCCACACATAAAAAGACAAAGTTTTTTCATCAAAAAAACAAAAACAAAAACCATCCTATTAACTTCTTTTCGCTCCGATCGAAAAAGCTGTCAAATCATGCCATTAAAAAAAAAAAAAAATCATGCCTTCGGGTAACTGACAGTCGATTGAAAAATATTCAAATGTTTAAGCTTATTACGAATGCGAGATTTTTTAGATATATATATATATATCTGCCAAACAGCAGAAGCTCCTTCCCCCCCCCCGCCTGTGTACATACAATCGATAGTCTTTTTTTTTTTTTTTTTTTATACGGTATTAAAAAAAAAAATTGACCCTTATAACATTACATAAGTCTTATTTTTACGTCACGCTTTAAGAAAAATTTAAATAAGATCCGCTCAACGACAAAAATTTTCGGGATAAATTATGTCATTGTTTTACATTTGAGAGAAAAAAAAAAAAAAAAAGAAGGTACTTGTAACTCATGTAGATCGAAAATCTTCAATTAAGAAGAAGGCAAAATGTGACAAATCATGTCACATCTTAATATACAAATTTAAGGGACTAAAACAATAAGAATATTTTTATAAACAACAAAAATTTTAAATGTACTGCTTTGAATTGAAGCTACGCAAAAAAAAATTTCGGTATAACATCGTGAGCAAAAACTAAATATCATCACCGCCCGCTTAGGCGGGGGGGGGAGGGGAGGGGGACCCGTGATATATATTATATACAATTAGGAGGAAAGAAATTTTTTTGGACGGTAACGATTATAAGAAAGCATTTTTCTGCTATACTCCGGATGGACGCACGTTTTGTTCTCGCAATAACGGTTCAGGTCCTTTTTTTTTTTTTTAGTCCCGCATATCTATTTTAAATGAATAGGATAACTAAATAAGCTTATCACTAATGATAACAATAAGACCCAATAAGTGTTTGATAAAAAAACCCTTTTTTTTTTTTTTTTTTATGGCCAAAGCAATTCAATGCCCGTTTTATCTCTAAGTGATGATCATATACTAAAATGACTTGTGTGTGTGTGTGTCGATCAGAAACAGGTTTTTTTTTTTTTTTATAACAATAAAAAGATAGAATATATTTTATTCAAACATGATTTGATTTTGCTTAAAAAAAAAAAAAGGAAAAAAAAAAAGTGTGTGTGTGTGTGTGTAAAAAAAGAGAAGAAGATGATTAATGAGATTATGAAAGGGCATAAATATAAGAAAGAAAAATAACATAGAAATATATACAATAAAAAAGGGAGAGAATAGAAACTATATAATAATGTGGTAGAGAGAGAGAGAGAGAGAGAGAGAGAGAGAGTTTTTATCTAGTAGTAGTAGTAGTAGTAGTAGTAGTAGAAGAAGAAGAAATGGATGGTTCACGAAGAGTTCTAGCACGACTGATAGTAGAAGATTCAGAAGAAACCGAACTAGCAGAAGAAGAGGAGTTACTTTTAGGTGCACACATCAAAGGGAGACGTTTACGAGGTAATTCAACCACGATACGCTTACGACGGGTATTTTCACAACAGTTGGCATCACAAAACCAAGCCTCCTTGGATTCAACAAAAGCATCTGATAATTCAGTTGGACAACACTTTTGATGAAATGCTTTAGGACAACCCTCACAACGAACCAAGACATTACTTTCCCAAGATTCCTTACGTTGACAACCAGAACAATAGAGTTGAAGAACAGGTCGATCTCGATCATCAATCGATTCTCTGGTGAATCCTGTCAGATCAAGACGAGGAAGTTTACAAGCAAAGCCATAACCTTTATAATCACAACCATGCTTATTACATAAAGTACGCTTTCCCCATGGTCCAGGACGCCAATTGACTCCTTCAGTTGTACCACAATAACGACACCAATCAATACTAGCCTTTGTTAACTTTTGATAGATGGTGGGTGTATTGGTAGGACGAGGAGAAATGGTAGTGGTGGTAGTAGTAGTGGCAGTGACGGCGGCGGCGGCGGCGGCGTTGAGTGAATTATCAGATCCTTCTTCAGTTTCTGTTGGTTCAGTTAATACTTTATCTTTTTTGCCAAGACAAAGAGGATGAACAGAAAAAGACTTTTTCTTGGGTGTATATTTTACAGGTGCTTTAAATTCTTCTTCTTCATCTTCTTCTTCTTCTGTTACAACTGATTCATTATCAGATACTACTTCTTCTTCTTCTTCTTCATCCCAGGATGTTGTTGAGAATGAATCTTCTTCTTCTTCTTCTTCTTCATCATCATCATCATCAGATAAGGTAACGGTATGGGATTGGGGAGCATCAGCGGAATCGGTAGCGGTGCTCAAATGATCAAATCGACTATATTCCAGGGAGGATCTAAACAAAAAAAAAAAAAAAAAAAAAAAAATCAGTATACATATTTAATAATCAAAAGTTTCTTTTTTTTTTTTTTTTTTTTTTTTTTTTTTTACCTTTGGGTATAGTGTTCATCGTCATCAGAAGATTCTTCACCAGAAGCATCTTCAAAATAATCACAATTCGATTCAAAAATGGTTTCATTTTTCAAAGTAGATAAAAGACGAGGAGAAGCAGGAGGTGTAGTATGAAAACTTCTTAAATGAGCAACGGATTCTTGACGTTGCTTCTTCTTGATACGATCCTGTAATACAGAATCTGAAGAACGACGCTTGTTATTGATGGTATCAGCAGGAGGTGTAGGTAATAAATCAAAAGAATAATCAAATGTAGCACTCTTCTTTAAAGATAAACTGAAATCCGGTTTTTTTTTATGGGTTGCCATCATGATCACTTCTTCATAAGAACTTGTAGTCGTTTGTTGATTTGTGTTATTGGAGGATGCTGTAGCTAAATCAAGACCAAAATCAAATAAATGTACATTTTCATCCAACATCAAAAGATCACTCGGTGTTTCATGAGGTGAAAAAGGTGTGCTGCTGCTATGGCCGCTAATACTATCATCCGATTCATCATTTTCATCACTGGTGGAGGATCCACAACAACTGGATTCGTTAGAAGGTGACATCTCTCTATCTCCTTGAATCATTGCAGGTGAAAAAAATACATCCTTGACTAAATCTTTTTGAAAATCTTGTGGAACTGCTGTATCATATGTAATCGTTGCATTTTCTAATGTATGATGAATAGGAATATGTTGCATAGTGGTAGTAGTTGTAGTTTGATGGTGATACTAATCAGTTGAGTTTAGAAAAAAAAAAAAAATGACTGTACATAAATAAATAAATAAAAAAAAAAAAAAACTTACGTTTGAGTTACTTTGAACAACAACTGGTTGTCTATAATATGTTGGGTATCCATAGTTACTAACTGCAGATTGATAGAAATCAATAGAGGCAGTTGACATGGATGGAACTACAATAGGAGATACCTCGGGAGACATGGAAGCCCAGACGTCTTTACTTGATTGACGAGGAGCAATAGCAGGTGTCGAAGGTATTCTGTGATATGCAGGACGATATACAGAATAATGTGATTGTTGTTGTTGTTGTTGTTGTTGTTGTTGATGGTATTGAGGTTGATATTGTGTTTGACGTTGTGAGTATGACATATCATACATAGTATCTTGATGAGGATAAGGTTTAATAGTAGGCATAACTCTGGAATAACTCATTTTTTTTTTGTAATGATGTGTGTGTGTGTGTGTGTATTTAAAAGAAGGAATTTAATGTAAAGAAAGTAGTTTATATAATTAAATATACAAATTAATTTTCATCCAAGATTTGGTAGAAAAAAAAAAAAAGAAAGAAAGAGTAAAGAAAAAAGTAAGTGTAAAAAAAAAAAAAAAAGAGGAAAACAAGTGCTTTTTATATTTTTATATCTTTTTTTTAGTGCGGATACACAAAAAGTTAAATTTGGGGGAAACAAGATGTTTAGTTTTTTAGCAAGAGGGAAGATCCTTAATTTGGGGGGGAGAGAGAAGAGAAAGAGGGGGAGGACAAATGTGTCACTGCGCGTGAACAGAAATTATAATAGTACTCGAACTTTAATTTCCATTAGCTAAAAGGTCCAAAAAGTGTAAAGAACGTGCCATTATTTTTAAAAATAATTATTTCGTGTACGACTTGTTTAATTTGTCAGTGCTCATACTCCGATTTAAAAAATACAAAAAATTATTTTTTTTTTTTTTGTAAAACAAGAACAGACCAACAAATGCAATCAAACTTTTTTCTCCTTGCATTTTGTTTTATTTATTTACCATAACAATTCTTTATTTCTGACCAAAATAATAAATAACTTTTTTTTTTTTTTTTTAGTTTTTAGAAATCATTTTCTTTGGGTCTTTGTTTATATTTTATATCAGCAATACAAAAGGCTTTCAAAAATAAACAATACCAAAAAAAAAAAATTGAGGCACATTGCAGCACTTTGAGGTGGTACACCTCGTGCTTCTGCTATTTCAATCTTGTTTCTCTCTTTTTCACATCAATCAAAATTGATAGGGTAAAGGACCCTATTGTGTCTAATTATGTGCGTATCTCGAAACAGTAAAATACACTTTTTTTTTTTTTTTATATCACGCCCAAATTCTCGGCTACAAACACAAGTAACAATAGAAAGATTAAAATGATCTCTAATGCTGTCAGACATAAAAAAAAAAAAAAAACAAAACAAAAAAGAAAAACCCACGTTTTGCTTTAATATATACATTTTTTTTTTTTAATAACTGGAAAAACGTGGAAGTAATTTCTTATTTTTGTTTTGGTATAAAAGAGGGTTTTTTTTTTTTTTTTCTTTTAAAAAAAAATAAGGCTCTTGTTAATTGAATCTTACCATAAAATTCGCATGACCTATTTCATTAGTTTAAAAAGTTACACCTATTTATAAACTCATTAGAAAAAAAAAACACCGATATCCGTATTTGATTGTTATTTCCCAATTCGTTTTAAGTTTTTTTTTTTTTTTTTTTTTTTTTTTTTTATCAATAATCCAGATCTCTTCTTTACTTTTATTAAAATTCATTGCATAGCATGATTTTTACTTTATATATCCGATCAACCAACCATTGTCCTTTGGCTTCGATCTCTTTTCTAATGTTTTATTATAAGATGAGTGTCACAACTATATCTCACGCTCTCTCACTTTATATTTTACATGGTCCCTCCTCACCCTTATACACACACACACACACACACTAATTAAGCATTCAATTCTCTTGTAACTAAAACAAAAAGAATACTCTTGTTCTTTTCGGGAATCTTCTAAGCGACGTTACATTTTTTTTTTATAATGATAATAATAATTTTTTTTTTTTTTTTTTTTTACTTGTGCTCATTTTTTATTGTTCTGATCAGTTGCTTATTTTGCAAGGGGTTATTTATCATTGGATAAAAGGCTTGTATAACCTACTTTTCTGTTGGACGCTATCTCTAACTTGGTAGCCATCGAATCGATGTATATTTTAAACCAGCGTGTCTTGATTTACGAAAGTACTGATTAGATAACCCTTTTTTTTTTGCCTGAGTTGATCTACTCACCAGCACGTATTGGTTCCTTGTAGAATTGAATATTAACCCCTATAGACTATTTTGATTCATGTCAAAAAAAAAAAAAAAAAAAAGTAAACAGAGTCCAGTCATTCAAATCTAGAAAAAGAATAAAAATCAAGGGAACGCAAAATAGCTGGTAATAAATAATTGAATCAGAAGACTTTAAGCTTTTTTTTTTTTTTTTTTCTTTTACTGATCTTTTTTCTTTTACTGGTCTTTTTCTTTTACTGGTCTGTTTCTTTATAAGAATCGGTTATGTAATCTAGAATATGTTTAGTTTTCAATAGTCTAGTCTATTTATACATGAAGTCAATGTTTATTTTTTTTTTCTCATTTTTTATTTGTTATGATATATAACATCTTTTTTTTTTTTCCATATTCGATTTTTTTTTTTTTTTTTTTTTTTAAACTTTAACTGGGAATGATTTTTAACTTCTTTTCGCTAAGCGTGGACCGATTTTAAGTGCTTCGTTTTATTCCTAAATGATGAAATTTGTCCTACTTGGAAAAAAAAAAAAAAAATTGGAATTCTGAATTAAATTTATAAAGCGGGCGGTACTGAATATTATATAAAACTTTAAATTAAGAAACCATGGAATTTTGCTGGTATATATTTTTAAAAATAAAAAGAGAGAAAATTATTTATATATAATAAAAGTATATTTTAGATAATCAAAAAAAAAAAAAAAAAAAAAATTCAGGTACAAAAAAAAAAAAAAAAAAAAAAAAAGGTTTGATAGTAGATGATCAAAAAAAAAAAAAAAAAAAGTTCCCGCTTTAGCCCAGACAGAGAGAGAGAGAGTGTGTGTGTGTGTGCGTGTGGATAAGCGAAAGAGAGACAGAGAGATAACATGATCTCCGCAAAAATAGTAATTTTTTACTCTTTCTAAAAGCAAACTCATTATTGATTGGACTTATTTGTATTACATTTCCTTTTTTCTATTTTGAAACCGATATGACACAATTACATAAAACAAAAATCTCTCTCTCTCTCTCTCTCTCTTTTTTTTGCTTGCATTTTAATAATATTTATGTACTTTATTTCCAAGCCCGGGGAAAAATAAATTAAATTCGTACGACTTTTTTCATAAATATGTACAACAATCTTAAAAGGGCCCTGAGATTTAAAATAAACTTTTTTTTTTTTTTTTTTCATTACCCTGCTAAAAATTGCATTATTTTAAAATACTCTGTACAAAAAGAAGAAAAAAAAAAAAGTCATGTGAAAAAAATAATTGGTCCTGAATACTTTTGATGGCGTGACAGACCTTTGAGAAAAATGTGTGCCTGAGTTCTTTTATGTGTATATATAATTATATATCTTTTTTTTTTTTTTTTTAAAAAAAAAAGTGTAATGTATACTTTTCCAAAGTAGTAGTCTGCTTTATTTTTAAAAGTCCATTCTAGAGATTAAGGGTTATTTTTTTTGCTTATCAAATCAGAACAAAAAATTTCGAATCGTCTTTTTAAATTGATACGAATAAAATAAACCAATTGATGATTTTTGAAGACAATTATGATGCAATTACATCATTTATGTAATATGTATAATAATCGCTGAATAACAAATAAAAATACCTCAAAATGCTTGGCAGTTGAACGAATTCTATGTTTCTATCTATTCAGGTCCCCCTTTTTTTTTTTTTCTTGATAAGATATGTATGTATGTACAGTGTACAAAAGAAAAAAAAAAAAAAAAAAAAAGATGAAATACGTCAATCAAAATGATTGACATATTATCCGAGAAATTTTTTTTTTCCCAAATGTAGTTACAGACTGTCTTTCTCGTTATTCACGTATTTTAGAATAAAATAGAAGATTATTACTAGCCTCCTTTTTTTTTTTTTTTTCGCTCATTTATTTTTTTATATTGAATTGATTCTTTTTCAGAGAGAGAGAGAGAGAGAGAGAGAGAGAAAGAGAGAGTCTGTGTGTGTGATACCCCCCCCCCCTGCTAAAAATAAAATAATATCAAACATTTTAGTTCATCTGATATTTTTTTTTTTTTTTTTGAGTTTGATGAGCTTTAAAAAAAAAAAATGACAGGCGGGAACGGACAGAACACATTAATATGCCGATAAAAATGTATGTGTGTGTGTGTGTGTGTGTGATAAACAATCGAAATAATAGATAAATTTACAGTACAAAGCTATGAGAAAACAAAAAAGAAAGTGTTCATTATAGAGTAACATGCTGAAACCCCCCCCCCCATCCCCCAACTTACACAGAAAAAAAAAAAAAAATCAAATTATAAAGAGGCGTGTGCATTGAAATTGTTGTAATCAATTATATACACACACACACACAGACATATATTGAGAATACAAAATTCAACTAAATATCATACAAAAATGTAACAATATCTTTTTAGCGCTGCCCTTTTTTTTTTTTACAAGAGATAATACTAAATGTTTCTCCTTCTTTTTCTTGATTCGGATTTTGTATCAAAAGTCAAATGGGATCTAATATGCAAGATACTGCTCACTTTTTTTGGACATTTGTGTTCGGTAAAAAAAAAAAAAAAAAAAAAAAAAAGGGCAATTAAACCCTTGACGCCAAAACTCATTGGTCTGCCATTTTTTATTAATAAAAAGTAGATATTAAATTTCATGCTGTATATAGCGTTAATAATATATAAAGTTTCAGGTTGTAAGAATTGTGTGAATAAGTATCATTTTCACGTTTTGGATCTACCCACGAATCAATGGGATTTCCTTGAGGAATATGTGTACCTTTTTTTTTTAATTATCTTGATGGAATTACTTAAAGAAAACTTATTACCCTTTGAAAGATATAGTTCATAAATTCAAGTATACTTATAAGAAGAGGGGGGAAGGGGGGGGGGAGGCCTGTCAATTCACTGTTAGACTTTTTTTGACTCTATTCTTTGCTACACATAGTTGAGATATTTTACAATTAGACGATTGTGTTGTAGTAGTAGTAGTATTATCGTATTCCCCAAAAAATAAAGAGCACTAAAATATTATTTATAAATAGAGTTTGTATGACCTTTTTGTTATTTACTCTTAGGATCTTCAAATTATGGGGGGGGGGGGAGGGAGGAGGGGGAGTTCAATACTTTAATTTTTTTTTTTCCGTTCAAGTTGTGAAATTCCCACAGATTTGTTCAATATTTTTTTCTCAAGGCCTTTATTTTGTTTCCGCTTTTTATAGTTTCACCAGCTCGAGTTTTTTTTTTTTTTTTTTGATAGAAACAAGTATTTTTGCATATGACCTTTCATGTGCTATGCTTTAAATTAAGTGTCTATGAGTTTTTTTTTTTTTTTTTTTTTTTTTTTATTTGTGACAAATATTTCAGTAATAAATCACAAAAAAAAAACTTGGGTTACGTTTCTCCCCCTTTTTCTTGAAGTTGTTCTTTTGACGTTTTTTTTTTTATTTTCCCCGAATAAAGCTCCCTTTCATCAATCATCAGATCTAAAATTTTCTTATTTGGTATAAAGTAGAAAATACAACCTTGATAAGGAAACACACGGTCATACAGTACAAAATTGAGCGGCGTTCTTTAATTATATTATAATCCGCCCTTTTGATAAGAAAGTCTGTCTCCTGGGTAACAAATCAAGAATAATTCGTAGTAGTGTAGGATATAATAATCGTAATTTACAAATTAAACGCGTTCATTTAGTAATGTATTATAGTATATTTCATATAAACCTTTGTTCATACGCTCTGGTTATAAAGGTGCGGGTATATATATAATATCAGCATTTAAACAAAATCTTTAACTTGATAATCAAGTTAATATGCTAATTCAACATAAAGGGCGCTTTATTTTAAAGTATACAGTACATGTGTCTAATCACTTCTATAAGATAGGATACTTTTTATCACAGTAAAAAAATAATACGAGAGATAAACTTTTATAAGCGTGATATTACTTTATTAAAACCGGTTCCTCAAAAAAACTGCTCTTATTTTGCAAATTCTAACGTTATACCTTTCTTTTATATCAAAGTTAAAGAGGTAAGCTCTAAAATAACACTACTACCTAGTGGAGAAGCCAATAAAAAGGCTCTTTTTTTTTCCGTGGAATAAGAAACTGGGGTGGGGGGGGGATTTGCACTAGTTGAGCGACTGAATGTGGATATTCACATAGACTAATGCGAATAAATAAACTTTTTTTTTTCTCTGACGTTATACAAGAACTGTGTGCCAGACGGTAAGTAAATATATCACCCATGGAATCTGTGTGATTGTTGCAACAAAGGTATATACTGATAACAAAATATAATATCTAATGTATGTATACGATATCAATTATTAAAAGCGTAAAAATAAAAGATTAATACAGTATATTTCAATCATTTTTTATGTAAATAAAAATGATAAAAAGTTGGAATTTATGAATGTAAGCTATATAACACCATTAAAAAAAAATGCGTTCAGAGTAGCAATTATTGCAAGGTAAGATGAGTTGAAATAGCATATATAGCATAAAAAATTGGACAAAAAAAAAAAAAAAAAAAAACGACTTGAGGCAAACCACCTAGGGTTCGAAATATAATGAGACGTTTCATTTTCTTTGAAATTAATATCTTTTCGTCAGAATGGAAACCAAAAATGTCAGCGTCTTTATTACTGGAACCTACAAGTATAAATGCAGCTATAGTAGAAGAATTATTCCAATTACTCGAATAAAATCAGGGCGAACATGAAATAGTGTATTCGAACTAAATTAATAAAGGTGACGGAAATGTATTTGTGTCGACCGGTTTATAAGAGAAGTAAGAAAATGATCAAGAGTCAATATATACCTGGAATATAGGTCTGCTTATAAGATATAGACCTAGCATGACATCCCTTTTTTTTTTTAAAAAATATATATATATATATATATAGAAAAACATGAATTTGATAGAGATGCCATAAATAGTACTACTCACGGGGAAGCTTCGATTAAAGCAACTGACAGGCACAAATGATGCTCCACATTTTTTACATAAAAGAAAAAATACCTGCCCAGCAAGAAAATCACACAGAAGCTGATAATCGAGCAACTTTCTGTATGAGAACTATAACCTAGTAAGTTTATTTAGATGAAAATAAAATTTTGGTAACTTGTTTGCTGTTAATAGTAAAAAAAAAAAAAAAAAAAATTAAGAAAGTTCCTAATATTTCATACACGATAAAGGAGAGTAGTTACGTATATCAAGTAATATTTAAATAGTTGGAAAAGACTTTACAAAAAAAAAATGCACAGCCATAAACCCAGTTTAATATGATTAATAAACAAAGCTAGAGTAGATTTCAATCAAGCCGGTAGAGCAGTTGGGTATCTTTCACTGAATTACAACCACTTCATTAAATACCACAAGCTCATCATATCATGAGGTCATTTACATAAAAATAGGCCTGTTAAAAATTATCACCCTAATATGTAATTAAACAGCTATTAAAATAAGTGACAAAGGCTCTTACATTTGATAGGAAGCCAAGAAGGGCAGCAGATACTACATTAAAATAGCTTCTAATTACACGCATTTGCTCCTCGGAAATGAAGCACATGCAAAATTCTGTCATTTCTGTCATTTGTATGCCCAATTACATTGTCGAATATGCCGCCCTTTTAATAATGTCTCCGCATGCTCGTGGAAGAAAGGGGATCGATAACAGTAATAAAGACATATTTATCTTCTGTTTGCTAGCTGTTTACTCTATCCTTTTTTCATAAAAAAAAGGAAAAAAAAAAAATTAATCAGGAAAGAAAAGTTTTTAAAGATAGATATGATCATTATTAAGTTGCGTCTTTATATTTTATCATCGATGGATAGTATAGCAATGATATATCAGAAGTGCTTCCAAAAAGAGGAAACTTGCGATCGAGTCACACACTTTTTTTTTTTTTTTTTTTTTTTTTTTTTTTTTTTTTTTTTTTTTTTTTCTGTCTTCATTTAATAAGAGCGTGAATGCCCTGTGGCCCAAAAGATATGCTAATGGTTATTCTAAAGTATGTACATAAAAAAAAAAAAAAATAAAAATAAAAATAACCACTCTCATTATTAAAACAGAAAGTCCTTTTTATATTATAATATTTCATCTGTAACTTAACAAAATAACAAGTGCAATGAGGACTCTCCGATTTGCAGTTTTTTGTTAACAGATTTATTTATAGGAAATGTATACTATAAAAATCCAAAGAGCCAATCAAGTCTCTAATATACTTACTATTTATACATTTAGTTCAAAAAAGCATGGTATAAAATGATTAAAATAAAGCGTGTTTAGTGCAGAGAACATTAACCTTTTTTTTTTTTTTTAAAAAAAAACAGTAAAAATGTTTCACTAACTATCAAAATAATGAGCTGAATTACTTAAATAATAATAGGATTGTGAAACTAAAAAAAAAAAAAAAAAATAGACTAAATACATAGTAAAATTTAAACTTTTTTCTTTATTATAATCGAAAAGAAGAGTTTGTTTAATCTAAACTGCTTTTTTTTTTTATAGCATACTAAGGCTTTAATATGGTATATATACTATTTATTTTATTTTGAAGGAAAAAGGAACAAAAAAGAAGATTCAGTTTCAGGATAAATACGGCAACATGAATCGTGTCATCAATTAATTGTCCAAATTTAGACAATTTAATTTCTCAAGGGTAACTATACATTGTATTACGATTGTTAGCAATGACTGTACATTTACTAAACATAAATTATAAGAAAAAGCGTAGCTTCATAAGGTTATAATGGTTCTACTTCAGTTCAATATTATCGAACTACCGTATAGAGGCAATTTTGTTTCCAATGCCATTTTTTTTTTCTGTTATATATACTTTCACTCTTTGAGTTCAAAAAGAAACAAAAAAAAAAAAAAAATTCTGTTAGTGGGGCAATAATTCTGCTTTTTTTTTTTTTTTTTCTGCTTTCTAAAGAATAAATATAATCATGCTCTATTATTTATATAAAACGTCATTACTTTATGTATTACTTTATGCATATATCAGTCGTTTTTAATCATTCAATATTGTTAAGAAATATGCACTCTCTCAATAATACCATGTTTTGATTTGCAATAAAAAGTCATTTCTCACTTAATTTCTTATGACCCTTTTTTTTTTTTTTCTCCTTTTAAAAAACCTTTTTATAGATAAAAGTACCTATTATAGACAAATAAATGCCTATAAATAAAAGAATTGAATAAAACAGAAATTGCAGTGTAACGTGTATGTAATGTAGTAGTATATAAAAGAGATAAATCTAACGTTATTATTATTTTTTTTTCTTTCTCTTCTTTTACTTTATCCCCCTTCCATTCCCTTATTTTCATCCAATGCTCATTACTAGCTCCGTATTACTTGTTATCGGTGCAGCACAAGCTTATGCTGCTTCTGCCACCCGAAACAATTTAGCACCTCAAGTTTCACCCGTCTTTCCCAACATGAAGCCAGCTACAGGTGTTGTTACTTCTTATAACCCAGGCCCTTACGATATGTCACCCACATTAGATACTAAGGGATTATCAGGCTACCCTAATGCATGGGAATCACCCAGTACTACATCAGCCGAAGTCAAGGCAGCTTATAAGGCCATTGATTGGAGTAAAGTACCTAAAGCACCTGTTCGTAAGCAAAAAACCGACGGTAGTTGGGTTTCTGACTCTGATGGCGACTCTGATCCTTATTGTTGGTGGTCATCCACTAACTGTCTTTCCCCCAAGGTCTCATACTTACCTGATGATATCTATACTTGTCCCAATAAAGGTGATTGGGGTTTGAATTATGATGATGGTCCATTCAATAGATACACTGACGAAAACGCAAAGAAGGAAAATCCTTATGCTGAACCTGCCCTTTATAACTTTTTAGCAAAGACAAACCAAAAGTCTACCTTGTTTGTAAGTTTCCTTTTTTTTTTTTTTTAAGAAAAGTTCATATATCTCACATTTTTTTTTGTTTAGTATATTGGTTCAAATGTAGCTACCTATCCTGCAGCTGCCAAACGTGGTTTGAACGACGGTCATCAACTTTGTTCTCACACTTGGTCTCATCCCGTCATGACTACACAAACTAATATCCAAATTGTTGCAGAACTTTATTGGACTTTGAAAGCCATTAAGGAAGCTACTGGTGTTACACCTCAATGCTGGCGTCCTCCTCAAGGTGATGTTGATGATCGTGTTCGTGCTATCGCCTGGCAAATGGGTATGAGAACCGTTATCTGGGACGAAGATACCAACGATTGGGACATGTAAGAATTTGTTTTTTTTTTAAAAATCCCCCCCCCCCATAATCTCTTTAATCTTTTATTCACGTTTCTTTTTTTTTTTTAAAAAAAAAAAAAGGCCTGCTCCTGGTGGAGGTAACCTTTCTCCCAAGAAGGTAGACGCTTATTTCCAAAAATTGATTGACAATGAAAAGGCTGGCAAGTACGAGACTGGTCACATTGTCCTTGAACATGAATTGAACAGTGCTACAGTCAACATGTCTATGTTCTGGATGCCTAAACTTCAAGAAGTTTTTAATGTTGTTCCTGCTTTATCTTGTAATGGTGTTACTCAACCTTATTGGGAAAAGAACTTTGTTTATCCTACTGGTAACTCTGATCAAGTTCCTACCAAAACTTCAGGCCCCATTGCTCCTACTTCTACTCCCTCTACCTGTACTGGTGGTTCTTTCGGGTTAGGTAAGGGAGATGGTTACAACGGTGCTTGTTGTAATGATCAATCTGATTGTCTTGATAATTGTCTTAGTGGAACTTGTAATGGACCTATTAACCCTAATCCTACCTGCGTCGCTGGCTCTTTTGGCTTAAGCAAGGGCGACGGTTATAATGGTGCTTGCTGTAGCGATCAATCTGACTGTCTTGACGATTGTCTTAGCGGTAAATGTAATGGACCCACTAACCCTAACGTTGTTACTACTACCGCTCCTACTACCGCTCCTACTACTGCTCCTATTACTTGTACTATAGGCTCTCAAGGTTTGGGCAAGGGTGATGGTTATAACGGTGCTTGTTGTAACGACCAATCTGACTGTCTTGATAACTGTCTTAGTGGAAAATGTAACGGTCCCGTAAAGACTACTACTACCAAGACTACTACTACCTCTAAAGCCACTGCTAGCTGTATTGCTGGTGTTAGAGGAAAGAAGAGAGGAAATGGTGAGACCGGCTACTGTTGTTCTTCTAGTGATGATTGTGTTGAGACTTGTCGTAGCGGTACCTGTGGTCTCTAATTTATTCAAAATTTTTTTTTTCTACATTCATTTACCTATTATAAGCATGCTATATATTTTTATTAAAAGAAATAAAAGCTTCTACGATTAAAGAAATCGATTTTGCTTGAGACATAATATATTAATAGAAATTACTGCTAGCGAACATTGCGATTAGTAGCTTAATAATCTTTACACAAAATAAGAGAAAATATACAGATAATTGTCAACCCCCAAGAAAGCTGTAGTATAACTTCATATACTTATTCCTAGTATCAGCAGATATTCATGAATAACGATCAAAAGATGTTGCTTTCCCCAACATATCCACATTACATAATATTCACAAAACTATTATTTTCAAATTTAAGTAAGATATCAATTTAAACTAAACTTATGTAAGCATGATGAGAGGAGTGACTTTGTGTTACACTTATTTAAAGAGACGTGGCAGCACACCTTTTTTAATTTTTTTTTTTTTTTTTTTTTTTTTTTTTTTTTTTTTTTTTTTTTGCAGAATACCCAAAAACATACAAAGCGACGAGATAATGTTGCTGAATGCACAACAAGAGAAAATTATACCATATCATTCTTTTTTTGACCTTCAACGTGCAGCTATTGTACGAGATACACCTGCTGTTCGGTTAAGGAAGGCAGCAAAAGGTAAATAAGGCACGATAACCACAGTCTTTGAATTAACTTGAAAAGAAAATAGAGGGCAATATTGCAGCTGTGAAACGATTATTAAAAAAGGTGTCGAATATACAAAATCCAGATCCAGAAACAGGATGGTACAATTGACGATGAAAAAAAAAAAAAAAAGGGATTCACGAATATTAACAGTTATTCTAGTACGACTTTAATGTATGCAACTCAATATGGACATGTTGACCTTGTAGAATTGTTACTTGATTTGGGTCATGAAGAAGAAGTTATATCTGTTGTAAGAAAAATAAAAATGATATGTGCCCTTTTTTTTTTTTTTTTTTTTTTTCTAAAAAAAAAATATACTAATAGGATAATGAAGGTATTACGGTACTGATGATTGCAGCCATGTTTAACCACGAAGAGGTAAACCATATATCAGTATAACTGGATAACTTGGTACTTATTATGTAGACATTCTTTTTGTATGTAAGTAAATATCCAGAATGTATTCATGCTATCAGTAAAAATGGTTGGACAGCGCTGCTGTATGCAGCCCAAAATGGAAATGCCAACTTGGTCAGTGTAAGTTAAAAATGGAGTGAAATTGAATCTGTTTAGGAGTGGAAATTAAATAAAAAAAAGGACATCCTTTTTTTTTTTTTTTTTTTTTATAGTATTTATTATCTATTTCAGCTGATTTTGATCATATAGACAATGAAGGGAATTCTGCTTTGCATTATGCTTCTGCTTGGGGACATATTACGGTAATGGACCTGTTAGTTGTAAGTTTTTTTTTTTTTCTTCTTCTTCTTCGTCTTAAGAATAAGGAGTAAACTTGTGTATATCGAAAAAAAAAAAAAAAAAAACTAACGCTTGAAAAAAAAAGTCTGAAGGGTGTAACGTAGATTTAGAAAATAAAAGCCATTCCACAGCCTACGATTATGCTTATAGTGTAGCTGTACAAGATCATTTAAAAGGTACAAGAGGAGAGGGGAAAAGAGAGAGAGAGAAAAAAAAAAGGATTTCTTTATTAATTAAATATGTGTGTACTAAAAAAGTATATATTAGAAATCTCACAAATACCATTTAATGATGATTCTACTCTATCCATATCTTCATCCCAAAGACAGCAAAGCTTAATTAATGCTCCTTACTCATCCTCTTATTCAAGTGGTATTCATCTCGGCCTAAGTTCACTCAGTATTTCACGCGGGCAATCGTTTACAGGGCACGAATCACCTGTACCTCGTGCTTCTACTTCATCCTCTTCTTTAGTGATACCCTCTGGATCGGGAGCAGTCAATTTCACTTGCTCTAGTCCAAGAGGTTCTCATTATCCGCCAAATGGTAGTCCTTCTTCTTTTTCTGAATTGGAGAGAAGAAGAGCAAGTAGTTTTGGTGATGCTAAACCAAAAGGTTATAGGCCGATATAAAAAAAGTCATTAAAAAGAAAACAATTTGGTAGATAAGGCATTTCTAAAAAGGGGGGGGGGGGTATCTTGGCAAATGCATTACAATATCTTCGAAAGCTGCTTCTAGAAAAGCATGATATTCTTAGCACATATATGTATAATATAAATATATGTATGTAATAGAAAAAATGGTTCTTACCAACAAATTTGTTCTTGAGGATATAAAGGGGGCGAGTTGCAACTTTTTGTCCCGCTTCATTCATTTGAAGCAGATTCCATTAACTTTAATTGTTATGGCTGCACGATTTAGTGAATCCATTGATTTTATCATCAAGAACATTAGCAATTTTAAAGATATCGCTGAAAATTTTACTAAAAGATAGGCTTTTAGGCACATATAGATCACTACATATTGTCTACGTTAAATAGTAGATATTTTGTGTGGAAGTATTTGAATGCTGCTGATCATTGTTTTGATGACGTTGTGTGAGTTCACACAAAAATTCATAAATGTAAATGTATTATGCAGAGAGATATAATACGCATAGATTCTATGAGAGAAATATTTGTGTGAAAGAGAAGTCTTGGGAGAAATCTTGGGAGAAATCTTGGGAGAAATCTTGGGAGAAATCTTGGGAGAAATCTTGGGAGAAATCTTGGGAGAAATCTCGAGAGAAATCTATTACATACATATATTTATATTATACATATATGTGCTAAAAATATCATGCTTTCTAGAAGCAGCTTTCGAAGATATTGTAATGCATTTACCAAGATATCAAGACAATCTCAAGATGAAAGAAGCTCGTTACGAAGTAATTGGATATACTAGAAAATTGACCGGTGAAAAGGACGACATGAAACGAACATGTCTTTTGAACCTAACGGTCAAAAAACCGAAGACAAGATCGCTGGCAGATAGAGTGTTTGTCAGTCCAAATTCATCGGCAAGCAACCCGTTTAACAAAAGAGAGGAAAAGAAAAAAACTGACGTCTCACATAATTGCAAATGGAGACACACTCAAGGTAAGGAAAGGATTTGTCATTTCTGTTGACGATATATTAAGATACATATCTGATAAAGAAAAGAGAATATTGCTTGTTTATTTGACTATGCGGGCCTAGCCACCAATTGTGAAGACATGAAAAGCTTTTTGAGGTAAAAGTAAACCACAGGCTTGTAAAAAAAAAAAAAAAAAAAAAAAAAAAAAAAAAAAAAAAAAAAACTATTACTGACAAACTGCAAAAATAGCACCTACAGCATCGTCAAAGAAATTGCTACAGACCTCATATTATCCCAGAACAAAGCCAGATTACATACCAGTGAAGAACTTTTGAATGTTGAAAGAATTTGAATGTCGAAAAAATTTTCTGCAATTTTATAAAACCAAAAAGGGAAGGTGGCTGTGGAGAAAAATCAAATAGCAGCATTAGGGAAGATTAGATTTTTCTCCTTCTTCAATAATATAATCCATGGCCTCTTCATCATCTTCTGTAGTTATTCCGCCTTGACCGTCTTCAATAAGAAATCTATGTACATTGCTCATTTAAATATATTTAAAACAAAAGAAACGCCTTTTAGAATGAACGAGTCTGCTATATGGTGCCATAGTGCCGATTTTTTGCTGTCATCACCTGATATTTGCCTATTAATACTGCCGGTTATTATTATGACTGATGTTGTTACTATGACAGGTGTTGCTATGAACAATACAGGTGTTTCTTTGGGTTGTTGTTGCTACGATAGTAAGTTACTTTTTTTTATTAATGTTTCCAAACAGTTTCATCCACTCATTTTAGAAATATTGCTATTTGTAGGTCTGCTGGATCTTGAAAGCAAAAGAACAGAACGGTTGTTAAGGTGAGTTTTGACGAAACTGGTGTTTATCTTTTTCTTCTCCGTCTTCGTTTACGAGCGGTTCGTGCAGTTTAATCTTGAGTGTAGTAGCACGTGAACCATACGGACATCGAAGGGAGAGTTCTTGATAGTCATCTTTAAGAAAAATATTATCATTGATTGCTGTGTTGCTGTAGTTATCCGTTGCTAGGAGACTTCAACTAGTGGACCTCCTGGTGGTTAGTCTTAGGAAACTTTGAATTTGGAAACTTTTTCTTTCCGGGTTGTAAAGGCTAAAGCACTAGTAACTTTTTTTTGAATAATTATAGTGATAACAAAAAGTCTAGATCAAGCTTAATTTCATTTGACGTATAGTTGTATTTATACATATTTCTTCTGAAAAATAATTGCGTCCAATTGATTTTAAAAATCGAAACAGTTTTTTTCGAAAAAATATCTAATTCATGTTGAGGAGACACTGCGCACTACTATAATAATTTTGCTTTTCAAGCCTATAGATCGGTTGTTTAATAGGCTCTTTTTTTAGACAAACAGGAATAATGCTTATTTTTTATATTATTCCCAAATATAAGAATTTAGTTGTAGCCAAGAGAGTCCAAGAAAAAAAAAAAAGAAGAAACCTCCAAGCTATATTTTGAGTGTCGTTTATTTTTTTAATTTTGACCCTTTTTTTGTGGCGATACTTATCTCAATCGATGACGAATTATTGTATCACATACCTACACAAGACAATGAATAAGTGATAACTTAAACCTCTTTCAAGAATTATGTGACTCATGTGTGTATATTATATCACTATAGTAACCTGTAGTCAAGCTTAATTATTGTATATACAAGATGAGGGGTCGAAATATTTAACGAAATGCATGAAACAAAACTACATAATATATGCCGTTTCTCCTTCCGATTTACCACACTTATACTGTTATTATCATTTTTTCACAGAAAAAAGAAAGTTTTTTTGTATGTACATGCATATTTTTAAAAAGAGGTTTCTCGTCATTTTAGAAAAGAAAATCAAGAAAGTCATCATTATCATCATTGTGTATCGTTTTGAATCTTATTTTTGTATTTTTATCTGACAAAATAACGGGGTTTGTTTTGATGGGCGTTTAATGAAACTTTTTTTTTTTTTTTTTTTTTTTTTTTTTTTTTTCTTCTCTCTTTTTTTTTATACATAAAAACAAATGGATCCTTCTGAAAGACCACCTTTATCAAAAGCAAGGTCAAATTCATCTTCATCTTATCATCAAACAAATAGAAGGCCAAGTCGTACATTATCATCCAAATATGGATCGATTGTAGAAGAAAGAAGAAAAAGTAAAACAGACGAAAACGAAGAAGACGAAGACGACGAGAGTGACGAACTTGACCAGGATACTGGTGTCATTCTTGAGGAGGAAGAAGAAGAAGAAGTTGTACGTGAAGAAGGCTCACGTCGTTACCCTAATGACCGTACTTCAATGACAAGTATTGACTACGAAATAACTCTGAAAGATAGACAAGAAGTAATATTTATATATTTATATTGATTTATATTGATTTTATTAACTTTAAAAAAAATAGGCCATGAATAAACAACATCCATTTGGTTTACCTATCTGGAAACCAGCACTTTATAAAAAGTCACGTTCAGTTGTTCGTAAAGCCAATAGTGCTTTACATTCATCACCTTCTTCTTCACCTGAACTATTTTTAAATCCAGGCAACCTACTTTGGTTAATTGTATTTGGCTGGTGGCTGACTTTAATCATCTTTATTGTATCACTTCCCTTCAGTTTGTTTCAATCTCCTTATGGCATGATCTTTAAAGAATTAAGTTTATATGTACTTTGGCCTTTTGGTCGTTATGTTGAAAGATTAGTCGAGATCACTCCTTCCGTTATGAATAGCTTAGAAAGAGAAAGATCAACTCCTTCTTCTGTATTAATTGATGATGATAATGAATTTGATATGGATGAAGAGGGTGGTTTATTGGATCATCATAAAAAGAAAAAGTATAACTGGTTTCGTTCTGTTTATGAAACTATTAAAAAAGGTCCTTCTGCTGTATTTTATTATATAGTATTTTATAGTGTGATTGGTAAAGTATTATTATTGTAGTAAAATGTTACAAATAACTAATATTATATATATATATATATATATATATATAATCTAGCACCATTACTGCTATTAGTATCTAGTATATGTTGGATGTGCGTAGTTACGGTACCAATGGCAAAGTTAAATTATATTTTGGTTCGTCATCTTCGTCGTCATCCACTCAGTCTTCGATTCAGGTCAAAACCATCACAATTAACAGGTGGATTAGGTCATCAACCTACAGTGATTTTATTATGTACCTATCAAGCATTTGGATGGCAATATTACAAGTATACCTATGATGGCATTAACATTATGTTTATCAATCTTATACCGCTTGTCTTTTTCGTTATATTTGATGATTATGTCTTGAGAAAGTACTTTCCAGATTCCTTCTTGACTTCACCTACAATGGTATTCAGCTTATCATTAGCTTCCGTTATTCCGTTATCTTACTTTATTGGTATGGGTGTCAGTTCCGTATCCGCTCAAAGTAGTATGGGTTTAGGTGCTGTCATCAATGCTACTTTTGGTAGTATTATTGAAATTATTTTATATTCCGTATCTTTGATTGCTGGTAAAAGTAGATTGGTCGAAGGTTCTTTGATTGGTAGTATCTTGGCTGGTGTCTTGTTAATGCCTGGTTTTTCCATGGTGAGTGGGGCTGTGAAGCGTAAAGAACAACGATTCAATGCCAAGAGTGCTGGTAAGATATATATATATATATATATATATATTAAATGGTTTTTAAAAAAAAAACATTTATCCATTCATTTTTTTTTATATGTAGGTGTCACTAGTACTATGTTGATTATGGCTATTATTGGTGCTTTATCGCCTACCTTGTTTTATCAATTCTTTGGTTCCGTAAGTGTATATAGAAGAACTATTGGCAAAAAAAAAAAAAAAAATTAAAATCTTTACAGTTTGAGTTGCGTTGTACAGGATGTCCTGAAGTGGCTGATCCTGTTGGCTCTATTTCGTGCTCACATTGTTATTACGATCAAATGAACTTATTCGATGATCCAGTATATCAAAATAGCGTTAAACCATACATGTGGATTTGTGCAGCTATTTTACCTTCCGCTTATATTATTGGATTATTATTTAGTTTACATACACATGCTGATATGGTTTGGAAAAGCTCTACCTCACTTGGAAAACCAGCTACTTCACCTCATCCCAGAGTATTCCCTATTACCATTATTCACCCCAGTCAAACTGAAGCTCACGAACAAACACCATTAAATGCACCTGATGCACGCATTGTTCAAGGTATTTTATTTGTTTAAATCATCATTCGTTTCTTGTTTTTTTAATATAAATATAGCAGTAGTCAACAATCCTCGTACATTAAATGAAAATCATACGCCTATTGCTTTTGTACATGCAAAAGAACCAGAGGAAGAGGAAGAAGAAGAAGCGGCAGCAGGTCACGATTCACCTAATTGGGGTAAAGGAAAGAGTTATACTGTATTATTTGGTTGTACTTTACTCTATGCGATTATTGCAGAGATCTTGGTAGATACAGTTGATTTAGTAATGGAAGGTGTTAATATCGATGACAAGTTTTTGGGTTTGACCTTATTCGCTTTAGTACCTAATATTACTGAATTCATGAATGCTATTTCTTTTGCGTTAAATGGAAACATTGTCTTGAGGTATGTTTATACAACTCCTTAATATATTTATCTCAACTAACCTGTATATCATTTCTAGTATGGAAATTGGTTCAGCTTATGCTTTACAGGTATGTTTATTGCAAATCCCTGCCATGGTAGCATTTTCCTTGTGGTATAATTGGGGTAAAGAAGAAATTCAAAAATTTACATTCAAGTAAGTATTTTTTGTAAAAGAAAAAAAGCTTTTATATATGTCTCCATGGAAACTAACACAATTGATCTATAGTCTTATGTTTCCACGTTGGGATATTATTTCGGTTATATTCTCGGTGTTTTTATTGACTTATACCTATCAAGAAGGAAAGTCAAATTACTTTAAGGGAGCTATTCTTATTCTCAGTTATATTGTACTTGTAGCAGGTTTCTATTATATTCCTTCTTCTGCTGCTGATAATATTGTAAGCCATGCTGCTTCAATTACTAATATTTTATAAATAAAATAAAAAGAAAGAAGCCGTGTGTCTATATATATATATTTATTCATGTACATTAGACACTGTTCTTTTTAACTTAATTTCCCCTGCATATAATTCAAGAAAAGAGAAACTCCTATCATAGTTGACTGTGGTAGACAACCAACAAAACAACAATATCGTTTTACATACTCCCTTTTACATAGTTGTCTTTTTATTGGTAATCCCTTTTTTTTTTCTAGATACAACATCTATATTTATGACTTTTACCACTTGCTTTTTCTCGCTTTTCTAACCCACACACACACACTCTCTCTCTTTCTTTTCTTTCACTCTTCCTGTTACCCCGCCTTTTTTTTTCTTTACATTTTCCCTCTTCTTTTTTTTTTAAACCTTAAAAAATAAAAAAAAAGAAGCGAGTAAAATAAAATATCATAAGAAAAAAAAAAATAAAAAAAAAAAGAAAGAAAAAAACAAAAGAAAACGTTTAGAAAGAAAGAAATTGAAATCTTACTTTTTGTACATATTTTTTTTTTTTTATGTCGTCGAATTTTAATCAAGACTGTATAAAATAGATTAACTCCATAAAAAAAAGAGCATACAACAGCATAATAACAACAACAAAAAACTCGACCTTTCTTTTCTCTTTCATACTTTTTCTTCAACCCTTTTTTTTTCTTTAAAAAGAGAGAATGAAGACAACAGTTTCTAATTTAATACAACTACCAGAACTTCAACATGATGATAAAACCAGTCAAGAATCGATTATTCGATTATTGCAGTCTAGATTTAAGGCAGATCAACCTTATACACAACTTGGTCATCATCAATTAATAGTAGTAAATCCGTATAAACCTTTAGAATTATTAAATGATGCAACTTTACAAGCGTATGGACAACATGGTTATAAAGATATCTCTCCAGATGGATTTGCAGCCAATTCACCAGAACCACACGTTTATGATATGGCAACTCGAGTTTATTTATTAATGAGAAGAAGAGCAGAAAATCAAGCAATAATATTAAGGTAGATATAAGTCGATTTTATTTATATTATATTACATACATATTAATATATATATTTTTTTTTTGTGATTCTAGTGGTATGACGGGCTCAGGAAAATCAACAACACATCGACATTTAATTAAAGAATTACTCTATTTATCAACACATACACGAAAAGAAGAAAGGATTCAAAAGCAAATAATAGGAGTGAATACTATATTTGAATCTTTTGGTAGTGCATTCTGCCCACAAAACGAAGATGCTTCCTGTCTAGGCCAATTCCAAACACTTCAGTTTAACGATAGAGGGAGAATCATTGGTTGTTCCACCTTTACTTTCTTACTTGATAAATATCGAATTTCTTCTAGACATATTCATCAATATAACATCTTTTATCAGTTATTAGCTGGAACCACTCCAGGTGAAAAACAAGCACTTCATATCACTCATTCTAATTTTAATTATCTTAAAATGGTCAATCAACGTAATCATCAACGCGATTTAATTGGTTTCAATGAATTCAAAGCTAGTTTAAAAGTCTGCGGATTTAAAACTAAAACTGTAGCTCAAATGTGTCAACTTTTATCTGCCATTCTTCATTTAGGTAACGTACAATTTGTAGATGGTAATAAACATCATTTTGGTGGTGGTGGTAACAATGGTAATGGTAGTGGCGCAAATAACAATGATCATTCAAGTCCAGCCACGGGTGTCACAACATCTTCATCACAAGAATCATGTCGTATTAAAAACAAGGAAATCTTGACATTGGTTGCAGCAGCATTAGGTGTGGCAACTTCCAAGCTTGAGACAACACTAACACATAAATCTAAACTGATTGGTAACGAATTTTGTACAGCCTTTTTGACAACCGATACAGCATCACAACAAAGAGATGCATTAGCGCAAACATTATATGCAGCACTTGTTTTGTGGATCATGAACGCCTTGAATCAAAAATTATCTGCAAGCGATACGGATGCAGCTATAAAATCCATTAGTATTTTAGATACAACTGGTTTTCAACTGACGAAAAATCGTTCAGCAGGATCATTTCATGATCTGTGTGTAAATTATACTGGAGAACATTTACAACAATACATCTTTCATCGTACACTGAATTCAGACTCTCCTCGAAATCACGAACGTCGTCAAGATGGAGTTTGGCCAAATATACCTAGCTCGCCAGGTATTCCAGCTCCACTTTCTTTATTATTCTATCATGGTACAAACCAAAATTTGTTTGCACTAGTACCATTTATGAACCGTGAATCCAAACGATTTGCAAGTTATGCATTAGATGCTACAGACAGTAATTTATTATCCGTTTTATTTCAGAAAAAGAAATCCACAAGTAATAATCCTAATCACGACTACCGCGCCCTCATCAACCCCTCCACTCCTTCTCACAGTTTTGCTATTCGACATTACGATCAAACAAATATCGATTACTCTGTAGACGGCTTTCTGGAATCCAATCTAGATTCAATTTCACCTGATTTTATTCATCTATTCAAATATAATTGTACAAATGTATTTGTTCATAATTTATTTGATACCTCCTCTCAATCTTTAGCTGGGTGGGTTACTGAAATTCATCCTCGTGATGAAAGAACCGTCATTAAGGCTCAGTTACCTGCATGGCCTATCAACACGAAAGCATTACCTACACCCGAAGAAGAAAAAGTCGAACTTGAAGAAACTGCAACTGAAGAAGACTTGGTTGTAAAAAAGAAACAAGTCCTTGTGACACCTATTCAGACCGTATTAGATCAAGTTGTATCGGGTGTTGATACCCTAAAGGAGCTATTGAATGGTATGCACATTTCTCAAATTATTCATCTTTGTCCCAACGATCAGCAAAAACCTGATTTATTTGATGTTGCTCATATCACCCAACAGTTGCAAGTATTAAAAATAAATGAAATGGCAAAATATGCTGTTCATTTTGATGTCTTGTATCCGTACAGTCAACATGATTTCTTGGTACGTTATCGACCTTTAATGGATGTCTATCTTCCTTCCTCTGATCAAGATAGTGAGGAAGAAGAAACAAAAAGTCGTATCTTGGAATGGATTCAAGTCATGCAATGGTCTGAAAAACAAGTTCATTTTGGTAAGCGTGACGTTTGGATTGCTTTTGATACCTGGAGAACTTTGGAAAATCAAGTAAGAACAATGGAAAAAGAAGCAAGGCTAAGAGAAAAAGAAAGGTTGGCTGCAATTGAAGCTGAAAAGGAAGCTATACGGCAAGCTGCCATTGCTGCTGCGATTGAGGCAGAGGAATATGAAGCCGCTCAAAAGGCTGAAGCAGAAGCTGAGGCGGCTGCACAGGCTGCGGAAATTGCTGCAATTGCTGCAGATCGTTGGTCCAGTGACAAAAATCCATTTGATGATGACTGTCGATCGGATATCTCGAATGATGATGATCGTACAGAGATTGAAACTCATTTTGATGTTTCTGGTAAAAAAAGTGAATGGGGTGATGACGATGACAGCAAAGGCCTAGCAGAAGGGTAAGTCATATCTAGATATATACATATATTACTTTGTATTGACGCTTGGGATATTCACACATAGGTATGGACCTAATTTGGATATGAGTAAAATGATGGAAGATTATAGTGTACATCCTGAAGAACAAGTAGAAGAAGTGAATATTACTCGAATCCGTCACCTATGGTCTCGTTTCGTTTATTTTAGTACATGGTGGATACCTTCATTTACACTTAAATATATTGGAAAAATGAGCCGTGAAGATGTTCAAATGGCATGGCGTGAAAAAGTGACACTGTGTCTCTTAATCTTTACATTTTCAGCTAGTTTGATTTTCTTTATTGTTGGTCTTGGTCAAATTATCTGTCCCGGTACAAAAGACTTATACTCTGCAGAAGATGTCACAAATCATCAAACAATTAGTGATTATTGGGTGAGTGTGCGTGGCAAAGTATATGATGTGAGTAAGTTTGTGGCGACAGATCATGGTACAAATGTCTATATGGCAGGAAAATCAAATTTGGATCCTTTGGCTGGTCGTGATTTATCCTATACTTTTCCGCCACCTTTAACAATTGCTTGTGATGGATTAGTAACCGACCCTGTCGTTACTGTTACTCCAAATGAAACAATTATTCTCGGCCCTTTTGTTCATTTCTCGGGTCCTCAACAACCAGAAAAAAAACTCGAAAAGTTGCGAGATCCCAACTGGTATACTACTTATTTTGGACCCACAATGAATGGATTTAAACAAGGCGATTTAGTAATCCCAATGAAACAAATTAAAGATGATTATACTAGCTGGGGGAGATTGATCGCTTCTATTGATGAAAAAGTGTACGATTTAACTGATTACATGGCTTCTGCTCGACGATATCCTTCTAATAGTGAAGGTGTACCCAACTTTCATTATCTTGACCCAAAGGTGGAAACTTTATTTACTAAATTTGGTGGTAAAGATGCTACAGCCGAATGGAACAAATACAGTGCATCTATGGACGAGTTGACAAGATCAAGAAACAAGGCATGTTTAGATAATGTGTTCTACATAGGTCGTTTGGATTATCGAGAATCGATTCGATGCACATTTGTCAATTACTTATTACTAAGTTTTGCAGTCATGATGTCTTTAGTCATTTTGGTCAAGTTTTTAGCTGCATTACAGTTTGGTAGTGCTCCTACACCAGAGGATCATGATAAGTTTGTGATTTGTCAAGTTCCATGTTATACAGAAGATGAAGAATCCTTACGAAAGACAATTGATTCATTAACAGCCATGACATACGACGATAAACACAAGTTATTGTTTTTAATTGCTGATGGTATGATTATCGGTAGTGGGAATGATAGACCTACGCCTCGTATTTTGTTGGACATTTTAGGTCACAATGAAGATGATGATCCTGAAGCACTTATGTTTAAATCAATTGGTGAAGGATCTAAACAATTGAATTACGGTAAAGTCTACTCTGGAGTGTATCAATATGAAGGTCATGTTGTACCTTATGTTGTTGTTGTCAAAGTTGGAAAATCAAGTGAACGTGCTAAGCCTGGTAATCGTGGTAAACGTGATTCTCAAATTATTTGTATGAACTTCTTAAACAAAGTTCATTTTGACTCTGAAATGTCACCTTTGGAATTAGAGATTTATTATCATATTAAGCATATCATTGGTATTGATCCTGGATTGTACGAGTATATTTTAATGGTGGATTCTGATACAGAAGTGTATCCTGATGCGCTTAATCGACTTATTTCTTGTATGTTACATGACAGTCGGATTATTGGTATTTGTGGTGAAACAGAATTAGGTAACGAAGATAGGTCTTGGACAACTATGATTCAAGTGTATGAATATTACATCTCCCATCATCTTGTCAAATCATTCGAATCATTATTTGGTTCCGTCACTTGTTTACCGGGATGTTTTTGTATGTACCGTATTCGTACAGCCAGTAAACATCAGCCATTAATTGTATCGCCCAATGTTATTCATGCTTATTCAGATAATCAAGTAGATACACTTCACAAAAAAAACTTGCTTCATTTAGGTGAAGACCGATACTTGACCACATTAATGATGAAGAACTTTCCTGAATACAAGATGATGTTTACACCTTATGCTAAATGTAGAACTGTAGCTCCAGATGAATGGCGTGTATTATTATCTCAAAGAAGAAGATGGATTAATTCGACAATCCATAACTTGTTGGAATTACTTTTATTACAAGAATTGTGTGGATTTTGTTGTCTTTCGATGCGATTTGTGGTCATGACAGATTTGATTGGTACGATTACACTGCCTTCTTCAGTTATTTACCTTATCTATTTGATGTATGAAGTTATTTCTGGCTCAGGTCCTGTACCTACCATTGCATTAGGTATGCTGGCAGGTGCCTATGGTTTACAGTCCTTGATTTTTATCTTTAAAAGACAGTGGCAGCATATTGGTTGGATGGTAATCTATATACTTGCAATTCCTATTTTCAGTTTCTTTATTCCAATTTATGCATTTTGGCATTTCGATGATTTCTCATGGGGAAATACTCGAGTGGTTGTTGGTGACAAAACGAAACAAATTATTGTTACTGATGACGAGAAGTTTGATGATAAAATGATTCCCTTAAAAAAATGGGCAGTGTATGAACAAGAAATGTGGGAAACCAAAACACTAAGGTCTGAAGCTACAACCACTCATAAATCCGTTGCTCACTCACATGATGATTCGAAGAAGGCAAAATCTGTTGCTTCTTCTACACATCGCCGTCACAATCACCATCACCATAGACACCATCATTACCATACTCATGAGCAGTCCTATGATACTAAAACATTAAGAAGCCATGCTAGTGTCATCACCAATAATACAAACACGAATAATACATCTAATAGCAAATATCAATTATTACCGCCTTTAATTTCAAGTTTCTCAGAAGAAGATACATTGGGTCAATTCTCGGTAGATTTATCTGCTGTATTGAGGCCCAAGGCGGAAGAAGTGGGCCGTTCTACAGCTCTGGCGACAGGCAGTTCCGAATCAAGGACGGTGATGCTACCAGAAGATGATGAAATTGAAAGAGAAATTCATAGAATTTTAATTAGTTCCAATCTGATGACGCTTACAAAGAAGCAAGGTATGAAATATATTATTTAATTTATACATATAACAGTTTCTTATTATCTTGTTATTCATTTGTAGTACGAGATCAATTATCATTATTATTTGGTATTGATTTGACCATAAAGAAAGGATTTATTAACACATCTATTGAACGGTTATTAGAAAAAGATACACAGTAGACAAATACTTTATACAGCTATTATTATTACTTTTATTATTTATTATTATAAATCCATGTATTCATTATATATTATAAAACAGAAAAACAGTTAGCATTTCCTTTAGTCATATACATTTAAACAAAATATCAATTGTAATATATTAGCTGAATTAAAATACTTAATATTACACTTAAAAAGTATTTCATGCAGGTACTGAAAGCTGATGTATGTCATATTAAATCGCTCTCATGAGATTGATGGTTTGAGAGCGATGTGTGACTGATTTCGGAAAACTTCATAAAAGTAACCCTTTTTTTCCGCTTAATGAAAAAACACCTTTTGTAAAAAACTATGTTTAAAAAAACTTCACGTACAAAAAATATTCGTCGAAAAATCGATATAACTGACGAAGAACCTATCGAAGGTAATTTGACAAAAGAATAGCTTATCTTTTTTTGATACAAAGCTAATTTGTTATTTTGTAGAGGAGGTAGTAATCAAAAAAACACTGACATCGGCTGAGAAAAAGAAGAAAAAGGAAACCAAAAAGTCAGTATTAAGTTTTGGCGATGAAGAAGAAGGCGACGTAGAAGAATTTCAAGTAAAAAAGACAAAAGCAAGTAGAAGTGTCAAGTTACAACTGCCCGAGTAAGTTCATGTAGCGATCTAAAGTTAAAAAAAGACTTAACGATTTTTTTATAGTGACTTGAACCCGTTAGAAACCTTGAAAACAGAACAATCGTCAGCTTCCCATTACGATGCAGAATCTTTACAAAAGCTTCGTGCAGAAACGCCTAGTTTACCTAAATCAGTAAAATCTACCCTTCAGTCTGACGATGCTTTATTACACGAAAAGTTTCCTTCTACTATGAATGCAACCATCGATGGCGTTGGTATTCCTGACGCAGGTGCTATTCTTGCAGCTAAAAAGAAAAGAGAACAAATGCGCAAAGGATTTAATATCACTGAACAAGATGATGGGTTTATATCATTAAACGATACTGAAGAGGATAAATCTGGATCCCGATTAATGAGAGAAGAAGACGATATCGGGGACGATGGAGAGGCAGAATTTGAAAAATATGTTGGTGATAAAGTCACACTCGATAAAAAAATGGCTAAAACTCAGGAAAAAAAGCGTAGGAAAGGTGTCCGCGAATTGATTAAGAAAGCTGAAGAGGATAACGGCAATCAATCAGAAGATATGGAGAGATGGGAAGAGGATATGATGAAGTTTGGTGGCGCGAAAACTCTGCCAGTACATCATGATCCTTATACTCCTCCTGTTAACTATAGACCCGCTCAAAGTAAATTTATATAGTTCTACTCTTTTATTTAGTAAGAAAAGACTGACACTTCATTATCTTTTTATTAGTTCCTGACGATTCCAAATTACCAGAGCTTTCCGAAGTCATGAATTCACTTACAATTGCCACACAAGAAGTATCTGACTCGATGAACGATTATAAGTCTAACTTGGAAGAATCTCTGAAAACAATAGAAAACTCTAGCCGTATCGAAGCTGATTTGATAAACGAAATTAACAAAAGTAGTCAAAGATATAATTATTTTCAAGAACTTGCACAATACGTGAACGATTTAGGTGAATTATTAGATGCAAAAGTAATATAAACAAATATGTATAATATATTCTGTACTTACATAGATGACAATTTCTAGTTTCCTGATTTAGAAAAACTTGAATTAGAAGTTCACGATATTATTGCTACTAAAACAGAAGTAGCAACAGCACGCAGATATCAAAATAATCTTGATGATTTATGTTTGTTTGCCGATATACCAATGTCTCAGCTTGATGAGGATATGGATGAGCCTGAAGTAGATGAGTTCGGTAGAGTTAGAGAACTACGTAATTCTGAAGCTGCTCGACAACGTAGAAGAACAGAAAGACGTCAACGTATAGAAAAACAGGCTGATTTTAGCGATTTAACAGGCGAGGAATCTATTAGAGAACAAGGGTTATGGACTGACGATGATATGGGAGAAGATTATGAAACTCAAAAAGATATTAAATTAGAAACTATCCAAGCTGAAAAGTTAAGTGATTTAATGTCTGATGTTGGAGATGAATTCAAGTCTCTTCGTACCGTGAAAGATAAATTTGAAGCTTGGAAGTTGGAATATTATGACGATTATCAAAAAGCATATGGTAGCCTTAGTTTACCTGGCGCATTCGAATTCTATATTCGATCTGAGCTTCTGTCTTGGGATCCCTTCTCGGTAAATAGCTAATAGTGGTATTTTAGTCTTTATTAATCTATTATATTTAGAACCCAATGGATTTTGATACTATGCAATGGCATAGCATCCTTTCAGAATATGGTGTCTCAGCAGAACATGAAGATCCTGATATTGAAATGTTAAATAAAGTTGTAGAGAAGTCAATGATCAAAAAAATTAAAAGTATGTTGGACACTCTAAATGCAGCATCCTCAAAAGAAATGAGATACGCAGCTCAAGTAATCGAACAAGTATCTTATTACGTCGATACGCACGAAAAAGCATATATAGTAAATATATAAATTAAATACTCTAAACATAAATGTTACTAACTACATTGAAAAGGATCTTGCTGCTAATGTTATAGAAGTAATAGAAAAGCAAATTACTCGCTTTGCAGAAATTATCTCAACTTGTATTCTTAAATCCGATCTTCAACCAGAAGCAATTGAAGCGAAGCACCGTTTCTTTTGGAGTCAATGTAAATATTTAAAAACATTATTGGTATGGCGCCGACATTTACCGAAGTTACAATTGGATCGTTTGGGAGAACTAGTCATGTATAAAATCATTACACCTATGCTCAAACCTGAGTCTTATCCAGCAGACCTTCATCTTCAAAATGAAGCCGCATTACTATTATCACACTTGAAGAAGTAAAATAATTCATTTCTCTAGTCATTTTATTATGTACAAAATATGATTTTCTTTTTTCTTTACATCCAACTTCTACCTCTTCTATTTCTTGAAGGATGATGAATAATTTTTCCAGTCTTTTGTTGTAATGTAGCGAGGCCGTCCTTAGCCTCTAATTTAATATGTATGATAGAATTGTTTCTCTTCTGTGTTTCTAAATCCTTATCCTAAACAATTTTATTATTTACATAAATATATATGATGATTTTGTATATTCAATGTTACCATATCATCAGGTATAATATCGTCAGTCAAAGTAATTGTTTCTGTAGTTGGCTTCAAAACAACTTGGTTTTCTAAAGCTTCTTGAGCTGCCAACGCCATAGCGGTTGCTCGAATTACCATGGCACCTAATCCATGAATTGTGACAGACTTGTGGCTAAAAATAAACTCATCTGTTAAGAAACATGACAATCATTGGGAAAAGGTTGAATGTTTACTTTTCTTTCAACATGAGCCTCGTCACTCGTCTGATAATAGCATTTGTTTTACTTTTACTTGAAATGTAAATATCCGTAGGGATTGTAGCAGGTCGTTGAGGTGCTCTTTTATGAATTGAACCTAGGCTACGAGTCAATACATTTTGTTACTAGAAGGTAAATATAAGCTCTACCTTGGACGGGTACTCTTTTTTCTGTCATTTTATATTGCACTGTGAAAAGAGAGAAAGGGACAACACAAATCAAAGTTTTTCACCAGCAAGTCACACAAATCAACGACGAAACTTTTGTGCTTGATGTTTTAAAATCAAGTATCTCTATTTTTAAAGTTACTGTTATAATTTGTGTATTTTTTAAAATGTAACAACTAAATCATTAAAAAGACAAAGACTAACAATACTCTTTACACAGCATTTCTCTCAGTTATTGAAAGGGATATTTATTATATAAAAATATTAGAGGATAAGAAAGCACAACCAAGATCTACCATTCATAATCAAATCTACTTAAACGATCTGACACTTCATCCATATCTTTTTGAGTCTTTTTACGCATATAAAAAATAGGACAATCGTTATTTGAGCAAATAACGTCTTGATGTAATGATTCTTGACAACGCTGGCATTGTGTCCAAAGTCTAGAGAACTTTACTTCGAGATTTTTAGCACTTTCTAATTGATGTTGATAAAGCTCCGGTAATCTGTCACTACATTGCCTACAAGCTGCAGATTTATCTCCTTTAGGTAATGGAGCTTTACAACCAAGGCATGTCGCAGTCTTCACGGTAAATCTCATTAGACCACCAATAGCAGGTGTAGCAATATTTACAGCACGTGTATGAGCACCGGATACTATAAAATGGAATGAAAATTAATCACAAATGCTTCCATTGTTTTGTTTTTCTACGTTACTTACATAAAGTTTCTGCTTTTTCATGTAAGATAGGTTCAAAGATACGAATAAGAGGCTTAGACAATTGATTTTCGAGATAATACTTTGTATCAATAGGGATATTATTGTCTAAAACATATAATGGGTCTTCAGATCTATCGTATGCAGGTGTATTATTACCAGCCTTGATAATCACATAGGCAACACGATCACCAAGAGAAGGTGCAGAACCAGCGTCACGCTTTCTCATACGTTCAGCAAGTTCTACATGAGCTTGTTTGTTAGCATAATCTGATTTACTTAATGCCTTTGTAATAACGAGTTGTGATAAATCGACTTTGTTTTGTAATAAATCAGAAATTGTTTGTTTCACAAACACTTGGGCTCCTTCAACATCGCGATCAACTAATAACTTATCTAAGCATTTGGAAATAACATTTTGTACAAGACGACAGTTATCACGACGAACAGTCTAGTATAAAAATGAAAAGAGAAGTCAATATATGCCGGTAGAAAAGGCACAAAAAAAAAGACGAATCTTACCTCAATACCTTTAGCATCCAACTTATCGTATTTATCTTCTCTTGTCCAATAAAGCCCAGCATATCTTTTCTTATTAATTAATAAATAGGGAAAATAAACCTTTTCAAAATCAAGATTGATAGGACGAATAAATTTTTTAGTAACTAATTCAGCACCTTCTCGACCAAGCGCCATAGCTTCTTTTAAATTATCCACACCAAATTTAACCATAACTGAATCGGTATCACCATAAATAACCTTAGCGTCATGCTTATAACCATTCTTGATTGTAAAATGTTCTTCAATAGTTTCCTTTGTAATGAAAATCATATCACGGCCATAAGCAGTGACACTAGAAGAGATTTGCAGACAAGGTAATTTACCTACTGTAGCACCAGTAAAACCATAAACGGAATTAGCACTGATCTTTAAAGCTAACTGACGACCATCCAATACAGCACGCTTGAAGGGATCTGTTTCTTTTTTCAAATCGTTCTTGGCTCTTTTACGTGCTGCTAATAAATCACCTAAAATTTCAGGAAGCAAACCTTTACGACGTGTTTGTTTCACAAACATGTCATTGTTGGGTGTAATTTCATAATCTATGTCTTTTACTAAACCTAATTTTTGCACAATCTCAGGTTTCAATAAAGTGGTGTAACATAAATTATGAGCTTGCATAATTGAAGGATACAAAGAGGTGAAATCAAGTGTGGAGATAGGAACATCGTAATAACCTCTTTCAGGCTCAATAACAGTAGCACCCTCATAAGGTTCTTCGTTAATTTCGGATTTAATTACTGGAATAACGAGATCTTGTTCAAGTGCACGACGGTACAATTGAGAAACAACCTTAATTTGTTGACCACGTACCAAGATATAATTGAAAGGTACACCAGTGACTCTTGCCATTTCTGTATAATTAAAAAGCAACATAAGCTTATCCATAAGACGTAAAGGCAAAAAGGCATCTTTAAGACAATAAACAGCGAGACGTCGACGTGTTTCTTCATTTCCATTTTGCAATTCCGTAATAATTGAATGGTGCACATCTTCTTTTTGTTCACCCAAGAATTCTGCAGATACCGAGTTAAGAGTGTATGAACGAAGTTTATAATCACGTTGAATAGCTGTTAACAAATCGAGTTGAAGACGGCCTTCAAGGTTGATGGATTTGTTTTCACGAGTACCAAATGCTTTTGAAGTAAAAACGGTGTTTTTTGCTTCAGTTCTGATACCTATATTTATGTTTATTTATTCATTAGCATGTTCCTTTCGATTGTGTTTGAGCGTTTATATCTTTTTATACCCTTTATTCTTCCAAGGAAAGCAAATCTGTTAACATTAAGATGTTTGGCGCGATCCAATAAATAAGGGAAATCAAAGTTAGTTGTGTTATAACCAATAATGACATCCGGATCAACTTCTCGAACAAAATCACTCCACTTTTGTAACAAATCTGATTCTTCTTCAAATGATAATACTTGGGAACCGACAATATGAGCACATGATTTTAAAGTAAACACATTTCTAACAAAAGGTTTCTTATGACCTATACATTAATTGTATTAATATCTACTCGGTGTAATTACAGTTAATATCATCCTACCTTGTACTTTAACGACAGAAGCAATTTGAATAACAGGATCTACATTAGGTTCAGGGAAAATACCCTTTCTACCAGCACATTCAATATCAAAACTCAAAATTCTTAAAGGAGCCATGTCAGACCATTCTCCTTCAGGAACATGACTAATGAATTGGTCGTATCTATTATAAATTAAGATTAATTATGATGATCAAAACTCAATTCTAAAATAAAATACCTACTTTGTTTTCACTTCATATTGAGCTAAAGAAGAACCATTTTCTTTAAAAGACCAAGTACCAGCAGGCAATTCAATCCAGTTAGAGCCTGATACTTTACAATCAATCATAAAACGGAGAATATAACTCAAATTGCTTTCGAATGTAGTATCAGATTGACAAGGATAATTTAATCCAGGTATGCTAAGACCATTCTCAATTTTTACTCTACACTTTGATATATCTCTGGGATTCTGTACTGTAATACGGATATAGGGTGATTTTTGGTCGCCGTGATAACCATATATACTTTGTTTCATCATAATCTCTACATTGTTAACAACATTGTTTTGGCCAATTGCAGACTAAATAAATCTTTTCCGTTTAGGGGATTGATTTTTGTAAATAAATATATAAAGCTTACAATTAATGCTTGTTTTAAAGCAGGAAGATGACTGTGTTGAAATCCAATGGGAGCAGGAAAGTAAAAATAAGGAAGAAAATCATTGACGTGACAAACAACACTATTGCCATTCTAAGAGTTGTATTTAATATCAAACCTGGAATATAAATGAATTCAAAATACATACCATAGTAACACCATAGAATCGAACTACAGGTTGATTAGCGTTGTAATCCATATATTCATCGATTTCAATTTGTTGAAACACTTTTTTTTTTACAATGACAAATTCAATTAGGATCTTGTGTATGGACAGTGAAAGAAAGAAATGGCACTTACCGAGTTTATCTTTCGAAGGAACGAGAGTTGGTGCAGTGTCACGGCCCCATGTAGCTTGTGTATTTTCAACTTTATATATATATGTTTAAGTAAAACACAAATGTCAATAGTAATACTTTTTGTAACTTACTTTTAGCATCGACATCCATGTCAGCAGTGATCGATTTCAACTCTTCCTCAAAGGTCGTAGGCGCTGCGGCATTATTGTTATGTCCCGTCTTTCTCTTTTTCATAGTCGATCCAGGCTGGAAAGGTTGTGATGACACTGTTATATCGTTGTCAGCCATTGCTATGTCTAAGGGGGAAAAAAAAATATTTTTATTTTTGGTTCGTGAAAGAGAAAAACATAAAATAGAAAACGCGACAACGCGATTATTGGAAATTGTCAAAAAATAATTTGTGACACGCGATGCAGACAGACTTTCTCAATATTACTTTAAAGGCATGTCGTTAAAGTTTCCAAAATTATGTATCTTTAAATTTAAAACTTCCTTTGTATTATTTCATGATTCTGGGGACGATACTAAATTGCCGTAGGATTGGTACTCTCCGTTCCCGACTGCTTCATACAACGGCAGCGCAGTCGATCGAACTTTTATGGAGAAGAAAAGCAACATAGTTGTATAAATAATCTTTAGATTTGGAGGCCGTGACTAGTGGATAAAATTTTATGTCTAATAACTTCCCTTGGTAAAGCTAAATTGTTTTTTTTTAAAAAATATCCTAGTTATCAATTATTAAGATAAAAATATATGCAGAAATAGATTTTTAAGAAAAAAATGCCTACGTCAAGCACACAGTATATTTGTGATAACATACAAATATTGTTTATATTACAGAGCATATAGAAACAGTTTCCAACGAATGGATTTTGAATTATGATAAACTATTTACTCTGGCAAAAGAAGTTTTTTTATAATTTTTTACATAGAAAAGTGTAAATTTGTCCAACATTAATATGTCGCTTCCGGTTCTTCAGTGTGTACTTCCCGGGCGCTCGTGTACGAGTAATCTCTTCCTATATTTCTTTTTTTCTATTGTTCTCATTACGCTATACATTTTCTCTTTAAAAAAATATAAATAGTTTTGATCTTCATATAATCTTCTGTTCCATTCCCTTTTATTCTTTGAATTCTTTTATTTTACATACTTTTTTTTAAAAAAATCAAATGACATGCCATAGTGATAGAAACACAAAAATTTTAATATCACATGAGAGTGAGTATACTATAAGCATAAATAACTACAAGTGTATATTATATATTTTTAAAAAAGAAAGGAGATTTATCAAGTAGAATCAAAGGCAGTTATCTTTAATATGAAGATATACCAATTATTTTTTAATAAATGATAATAGCGGTAGGAATTATATGATATAGTAAAGTAGCAGTAGTAATAATAAGAGTCGGGGTGGTAGTGGGTTGGGATGTGTGAATATAAATTATTCTATTTTTTGAAAGAGTGGGGATATTGTTCTATAAAGAAAAAAAAATGTAATGTAAATGTTATATATATATATGGAAGACATTCAAGGATTATATAATCGAAATAAACGAATGATGATGTCTGTCGAATGGTGTAGAAGGGTATTATGTATAAGAGTAGTGTAACTGTAGAGATTTAAATGCTATGGATAAGGCTTTCAGCATATTTTTCTTGACGGTCCATCTTAGTATCGATGGCTTTACCAGTAACCCAAAGGAGACAAGTGACAGCTGTACCAATGTAAAAGAGAGTGCCATCTTGTAATACGGCGGGAGAAGCTAAGCTTGAAGGCTTCTTATTCTTCTTCTTTCCCTTAACACTTTCATTGGCTGCGTTATTTTCAGACCCTTCACTTTCAGCGGAATCTTTACTCTTTGTGGAAGTTTTACCTTCGGAGGAGCCTTTGACTTCGGAGGAGCCTTTACCACCAGCAGTAGCAGCTTTATCCTGGTCATCTTCTGTTTCTTCGGTAGCAGTGACAGTTTCAGTAGCTACATGATCTCCCTTAGCACGTTTTTCAAAATAGCCATACACCAATTTGCTCTCAATATTATCGCTGGTCAACTAAATAACAATATCAGTAATTATTCATTTATGTATATTTATTTTGTTTAAGTTTACCATAATGTTATTGACAGGCTCTGTTACAGCAACATTAAAAATGGCTACCAAAAGAACCAAAAAAGCAGATGGGATGAGAATAGAACAACGCATTTTTATGTGATTTAAGAACAATAGATTAGGTGAAGAAACAAGAGTTATTATTTTTTTTTCTTTGAATTTTTCTATTCTATTTATATGAGAATTAATAAAAAATATTTCCATGTTAGTGGATATTTTGAAGATCATTTTCTCTTATTCCGTTCTTGAATTAAGTAACCGATGACACGGGTACCCCCACATTTGAATCTGTCTTATTTTTGCCTTTTAACGAAAGAAAAAAAAAGTAGGTATGACAACGCGGTATCTGATTTAAGTTGTGAATAAAAATTTATCAGATTTTATTTAATTTAAAGATCCGTTATTGTTACTTTTTTTTTTGAAGATAAAGAACAGAATACATATAACCAAAGTATACCCTTCTGACACACATACATAAATAAATATAAAAAACATTGAAATGAATTTGATGCTTAATGGTAATACAGAGTATTTTATATGTCATTACGAAACGAATTAATTTCAATGCACGTCTCCCATTTTTTGAACACATTTGAAAGGTTACTCCGCATGTAGTTTCTAAACTTTTTTTCCGCAAATGTGGAACACAAGAATAAATCTTCCAAAGATAGTAAAACTACCAAAACTGTTGGTCCTACTTTTTTTTTCGATTTACAAAATTAAAATCAGTATAATCTGTAAAATCTAATAAATTAGATTTATATCGATTGAAGACTTTTTAAAAAAGTCCAATTCCAGTAAAATTATATGCCAAGTATGCCCATACCAAGGTTAGATCAAGCGGCAAAAGGAAAAGATTGATGGGAAATGTTGATCTTAAACTGTTTTTATCATCAATTCCATCTGATAAGCGAGATGTACCTGTACGACATGTCAAATTAAAACCACGCTGAGGCCAATAGAAAGCGTAATCTAAGTAAATCTTAAGCGATCTTACCTCTCTTAAATTTATTGATCGTTTTTAGTAGTATTATATAAAGATAGTCCAGGGTCAGAACTGTTGGGGGTGTCCTTGAACCTTACTTGGTTCCGGGAAATCACTTTTTAGGTGATTTATCATCCTTATGAAGATTTTATTGTATGAGTAACACAGTTTTTTTTATACACTCTTCCGTTTTTTTGTTATACGAAGACAGTATTCATATTACCAAGATCATCTGAGCAATCAATTCGGCAGAAATATATGCATTTACAGTTAATATGTAATTGTACGTATATCTATTGTACCTCCGTAAACCTTTCGGCTATAAGAAATACTCCTTTACCCATGTCGGTATAAAATTAATATATTTTTCTTCTATTTATTTCTTGAGTTTTTATCTAACTAATTACATTTGCAATCGCTTCAATAAAAATATAAATATTATATTGTAGTCTTATTTTATCGCTAGTAATACCGTAAAAAAATAGTATTTTATCGATCGATACTTATCCTATCGTTAATAAATAATAGGTGTAATAATTCTTTTGTATTTTAGTTACAATTGCATCCATATGACAGGCCCAAGAAACCCCGGTTTATTTCGATAAAAAAAAAGTAAAGTTTTTTAGAAAAAAAAAAGTCAGGCAACTTTTCTTTTTGAAGATTTTCCTATTTGAATATGTGATTGTTGTACATGATAGTTATGTTCACCAAAAACAGTGGACCTTACTGTATTCCCAGTAGTAGCGGTGAGATAATAATATGGGTTATATATTAGACAGAAAAAGATGGGGCAAAAGAAGTATACTTTTAGTTAGTATAATATTATAAAACGATACATAAAAAGAGTTCATTTTTGAAGTATATTATAACTATGGCATCATTTTCTCGCCATTATTTGTTTTAAACCCTCTAGATTCTCTCTTTATTTATTATAGAATGAGTAGCTATTTTTCTGTTTAAATGATTCAACTATCATTTGACATTTTTAAATCAGTGAGCCTTAAGACTAATGAAAATATTTTATGTATGAAACAATGACACTAAAAAAAATCATATTTGGATGACACGCTTTCTTCTAGTTTATAAAAACCATTTAACCTGATGATTCCCATATCAATTTTCATAGAGGGCGTTTCTATATTTTTTGGTTAAATTTTGAAGAGTTACACCGTACGGATAAAACTTTTTAATAGATATCCTGACGGCGTCATTATTATGCTTTCAAAGGCAACAGAAAAGTATTTTGTACAGCCGAGCTTCGAATATATAGTCGTGGCACCTTCATGAGATTTGAAAATAAGAGTACGGATACATTTCGGCTGAGGGTATGGATATATAAAGTTTCATGGGAACAGTGAGAATAGGATAATGCTCTACAAATTTTGCTATTCCTCTGGTTTGGAATTCACTTAGCGTAACACGGATTTTTCCGGTATATTTGATAAAGATCATTAATAAGCTTTAACTTTTTTTGCTGCGATAAGAATGAAGTTACCTACAAACTACTGAAATATTTATCTATCAACTTTATAATAATTAATACATATTGGTAAATTTGAGACGGACGAGGTACAATAAAAGTATTGGTTCATTCCCTCTTATAGATGATGGTTTTTTGAAATAAGAATATCATCAATAAATCAGGCTTAATAATAGTGAAACTGAATAAATTGATAAATTCTCAATCTATTTGCCCCCATTTACTTGATGAAATACAATATATTGTTTTTAGTTAAAACTGAAGGTCTGTATTTACCAGTTAAATTCAGCCTATTCAAAATAAATGCAGCCAATTTTTTTTTTCGGTATCACTTTTATCTGTACTATGTATTTGAGTGCGATATGAAGACTTCAGAAGTTCAGAAGTTTATGCTGGAGCACAGATCAGTATTACATTATCATTTATTTAATTTGGAGCAGAATGTTATCCCATCACGAAGGTTTTGTTTATTTGACAAATATGTAACAAAATACCTGCGATCGGTATCTATTTAATAAATCTGAATCAAGAAACAATATATTTTCAAGAACTAAGTGAAATCAAATTAAAATAGATTTTCCAATACATAGTAGGTAGAATTTCATCACAAAGTCCTTTCTGTTTATGTTTTTAGTTAAAAAACGCAAATCAACTTCGAAAATTATTTTATTAAAATCACACTGCGTCCAAAGAGATACTGAAAAAATCCAGAGAACTGTTTTTTTTTCTTTATTTAGCATTCAGAGGGAATATATTGTGGTAACACTTTTGTGACTATTCTTCAGTTTTACAAAGAGCAATAGCACTGAAATGTGTCTCTTCAGGATCTCTTGCCATATATTGTTTCATAACTTTAGCAGAACACTAATAATAATATACGTATCGTTAATAAAGAATGCCAAACCCTACGCTTATCTATTTTTGTTTACCTTAACAAGATCGGGACATTTTCCATGATTAATTGGAAATTCTTTTCTACCATCCAATTCATAAAGGTGCTGGTCAACTTCAACAAAGCAAACAAAGTGAAGATCAATCGAATCTTCTCTGTCAGGAGCAACTGTTTGACCATCATAAGCGGCAGCTTCATGAATAGAAGCCAATTCGGTACAGTTTTCCAATAACTCTACGCGCTCTTCAATGGTTGAATTTTTAGCCTTTTGGATAATATCATTGAATAAGCCAGGACCTTTAAAAAAATATAACTTAATATATCTGGTTAATGCAATATATTTTTTTTTATCAAATTACCAATAATTTCATCATCACTACTAGCAAGAGAGTGTAATAAAGCAATCATACCACAAGCGTTTGAAATAGTTTGTTTAAAGAAGACAACTTCAGGGCTGATATATTGTCCGCATTTTGTTATGCGAGCTTCTTCTTCTGCCTTGAACTTTTCGTAAGCTTCAGTGATGGGAAATAAGAAAATGATGGCTTGAACAGGTCGAGGTATCATAGCTAACAATTCAGGGTCAAAACCATAAACGTCAACATAGTTCCACTTTCTGTCAACTCCACATTTGTGAACAATCTAGAAAAGAAAAAAGTTTAGTTGAACTTGAATGCATAAATAGAATATATGCACACGCTATCTAACGTTACCTCACTCCAAACCTACAATATATACTTTATAAATACACGTAATAGATATAAATCATTCAAAGTTATTTTACCTCAGGGTTTGCTTCAAGAGGAACCCATCTTCTTACAGTTTTTTGGTTATCTTCAGACATTATTTCGAAAAAGTAATAGTGAAGGTATAAGTGGAAAAGGATGATATCCAAATTCCGATAAATATATAAGTAACGAATAAAGGTGGCTTGTAAACTATTTTTTTTAGAGAGAAAGAGAGTATCAAGGACAACACATACCCCCTCTTTTAACGTCTTATTCAAACTTATTCTTTTTATTTCATTTTATCTTTGTATATTTTTGAGGTAATTATTTTGTAAATTATCTTGAACATATTAATGACAAGATATTATATAGATGAAATAACACGTCAACTAATTATAATAATAATAGCCCAATGTCTAACCATATTCGAGATGAGCAACAACCGCAAAGACAACAATACAGAGTCATGAACCCTGCTTCCGACAATAACGCTGTATATCCATATCCTAATAATATGCCTTATGCTGAACCAATAAATAATTATTATCAATTGCAACAACAACAACAACAACAACAACAACAACAACAACAACAACAACAACAACAACAACAACAACAACAACAACAACAACAACAACAACAGTATCAACCACAATATACATTCCAAACTTTTGTACCAGCGCAACCACCTGCTTTACAACAATTCAGTGATCCTGTTGTGCCAACTGAGCCTGATGAGTTTATAATTGATTTATTAAGAAAGCCTCAAGAGAGATTATTTCTGTTAAAATTAGAATTGGAAATAGAAGCATTTATTAAAGATGAACAGTAAGTGTGATTTTTTATTTTCTGTTTTCTTTTGTAATACCAACTCCACATTATAGAAAACTTCGTTTAGATTTACCTGGTATGAATTCTTATCAGCGCTTAATGGTCCATAAACTGGCACCTTATTATAAATTAAACCATTATCATGATGCTATGAGAAAGGGCGTATACGTTTGTAAAACATTTATTACAGAATTGTAAGTTTGAATGAAAAACAAGGCAGAATCCTTCTTAATTAACTCTCCGATTTTTTTTTTTTTAGACCAACTGTCAGATTACCTGATGTTCGTTTGGATGATACCGAAAATACTGGTGAAAATACTGGTGACAATGAAGATAATAATAGTAATAACAATAATAATAATAATAATGATAACCAACCTGCTCCACAATTTAAAATCATGCGTCGATCCGCAGGATCCAGTCCTTCTTCACGTAATTCAAGTGCTGAAGATGCTTCAAAGGAAGCTAGAAAAAACATGACTTTTGAAGAAAGAAAGACAGCTTATGAGGAAGCAAGAGCTCGTATTTTTCAAAACATGGAAACTAAATAAAATGATTTTTTGCTTAAAAAAGATAATCTACATCTGTTCTATCAGACACCTTATTAGTATTATTTTTTAAAGTATTTTTATTAGGAATATTTTATGTAATAAAATATTCCTTTAAAGAAAATGAGTGAGATCAGTATAGACGATAAAGCTGGACTTATAATAGATCGCTCGTGGACCAGAAGGCCAACGCGTTTAATTTTAAAGATAAACAGGATTATGAATTATGAGCCTGAATTGACTGAAAATATTATACTTCAATTCGGATGTAAACTTGGATTTTTTTTTAAATAATATAACGAGCCTGCAAAGAAAATCAGTTAAGCTGTACCTTTCTGTTGTAATTGTAATTGACTGCTATATATTAGCTGGTAATTAGCTTGATAATTCGATGAGACAAACTATAAATAATTCTTCGCAATTTACCTACCAATAATACCCAAACACAAGCAAGGTTCACATATATAGCAATACCATCTTACTTGAGTCGCCACAGAAAACCTGAAGCTACTCTTGAAAAGTTGTAGTTATTTTCTTGAAATTCCTTTGCCTTGAAGAAAATAAAATAAAAAGGCGTTTCTTTTTAAGGACACTTTTTTTTAATAACTACAGTATTGATTACTTTTTTATTACTCTCTTGCAATGCAAATAAACTTCTCCCTCCTTCACTTCAATTCTACCCCAATGCGGTTTTAAACAAACTAAATGCCCACTTAACAGAAAATGCATAAAAGACCACTCTAAACAAAAAAATAATACCTACTCTAGCATACTTTTTGAATTGCAGATAATACGGTGTATCTTCACTCATCTAGTTTTTTTTTTAAGCTCTTTCAAAAAATATTTTCTGCACGTACATTTGAAGAATGATAGCTTGAATTATACGTCTAGAGATAAATGCCCTCCCCAAACATAAAATTAATTACATATCGCCACATGATAAAGTTTACACTTCATGCAGAAATTGTTTTTCTCATCATTATTCTTCATCGCCTAAACATATGTTGAATTACTTTTTCTCTATTGAACATACTTCACTCATCGTATACAGCGATCTTATTTTTTTATTCAAACAACTTAATGTAATACTCCAATTAATATCTCGTATTATAATATTACATGCAATTCATGCGTAGGCAACGTGCAGTATCCTTATTCAACTTTTACTACGTATATATATTTATCTCTATGACTATCCTCAGCAATTATCCAACTTATGTAAATACCCCTTATAATTATCATTCAATAAGGTAAACAACTATTTTCTCTCTCAATTTTCTGTGACCACCATTCTGGTTTTTTTGTAACGGACTGTATCAAGAAAAGGCAGGTAGTTTTTTGTTAATTTTTTTTTTTGTAAATTAAGTTTTTTTTATTAAACTTGATAGTCACACATACTCGTAGAGGTGGGACTTGATATAAAATATGGTATGTATAAGGGAAAAAAGAGAAGGGGAAGGATGATATAAAACTATATAAAATTATTATTCGGTATACCCATTCAATAGAATATGGACTTGTCGATTGATAGTGTTAATGATTGATTCAGTAAGAAAAGGAGTATCCTTGATTATTAGTTGCCAGAATGCATTCCAAATGTAGAACTGTGTAGTTGAGACGATGACAAAGAAAGGAAGGTACAGATTTGACCGATAATGAAAAGGGGACTGTATTGAGTATAATGCATTAAGAATATCAATGTTGGTAAAAGAAAAAGTCGGATAGTGATAACTGAGTATGGTGGTCCAAATAAAGTTCTTTTTAGGACATTGCACAATAAAATGATCAAGGCTGTCTTCAGGTGAATTGCATAATCGGCAGGTTATATTAGAGACAGTACCAATTTTTTGTAGATATTTAGCCGTGGGCAGTTTCTTCGAGATAACTCTGTACCAGTGGGATCGGACATGAAGTAGAAGAGGAAGTGACCAAAAGACTTTGAATGCTTTCTCGGATATGGGAGCGAAAAGAGAGCTGGGTCCGTCAGTATTCAGGGTTCGATATATGCGAGAGGCGTATTTCATCCATAACACATTACTTTTCACTTGGGTGACAAGGCCAGAAGAGTTGAATATAAGTTGAGTTGCTTCATCGACGTTTTCTACAATATGATCAAATATGTATGGATGTAATTTCACCGTTCGAAGTTCCAAGATTTCTTTTTTTAGTTTGCGACATAGATTTGGTTTGAGAGTATATTCAGTTTCAACCTGGAGTCGTAGGCGACGAGTCAGTGTATCATAAACAAAAAATTTATAAGCAGGAAATTTGGGATGTCGATGCAACCAATGGTCAGAAGGATAGCTACTAAAGAAATAAGGTAACGGGAGCTGTAATAAAGTGCTGATAGTGCACTGTGAGAAATCCAATTTGATATTAAAGTGATCAAAAGCACGGTAACAGGCATGGATAATGGAGGTTGGGTGATTGAGCGGATGGTTACGCCATTCAGGGATAAAGAAAGACATTTCCGGGGACAATGGTGCTGGGGTAATCAGAGACATATGATACTTGAAAAAAGGCCGAACAAGTTCTGACGAATTGGACTGATAAAAGACATGATGAAGATGTCGCATTTGTAATACTAGATGTTGCGTCACTGGTAGTAATAGTCCAACACCACCATTAGAAAGGGGTAAACTTAGTTGTGAAAATGATACCATTGGTCGCTTTTTTTGCCAAACATAATTGTAAATAATTGTCTGGAGCTTATGTAAAAAGGCTTGAGTAGGTTGAAGTAACCGTAAAGAGTACCAAACTTTTGTCATGATTAGTGTGTTGGCTACTGTTGCGCGACCTCGCAGTGAAAGGTTCCTCGTAGAATATAGCTTGATCTGCTTTATGACGATATTAATTAGCTTGTCTTGGATTATATTTCTCTGCTTAGTGGTGTACACCATATAAAATCCGAGATATCGAAAAGGTTCTAAAGTAAATTTGTGGTAATAGGTGGAAATGTTATTCTGCTGAAGATAACGATCCCAAACTTCATTTTTTTTTCCATTGAGGGAAAAAGCTTCGGTTTTGGACTGATTGAATTGAGCATTAGATACAGCGGAATATTGTTGTAGATGTTGGTGTAATCTTTGAAAATCATCCTGTGTGTTAAGTATTACGCAGATGTCATCCGCGTAAGCTATAGTTTTGATTCGATTTTGAAACCCGTTGTAGTCATATTGGTACCCAATGATGGCATCGTCATGTTGTATAGCGATAAGAAGTGGTTCCAAAGCCATATTAAATAAAATTGGTGATAACGGATCTCCTTGTCGTAACCCTCGATGCTGATTAACCGTGGATGTAAAATACCCGTTGACGTTGACTTCAATGAGATTACTAAAGAAAAAATTATCAATACAATCAATAAATGGCTGATCAAACCCTAGTCTTCTCATAACTTGAAATAGGTATTGAGGATTTACTCGGTCATAAGCTTTTTCTTGATCAAGTAAGAGTCCAATTCCTTGATAGTCTTTATATCTGGCTTGATTGAGTAGTAGGTGAAGCAACAAACCGTTCTCTCCAATAAATCGTCCCTTCATGAAGCCTGTCTGAGCTGGCTGTATAATACGATTCATGATTCTTCCCATACGATTATTAATAATTCGAGAAAGGATCTTCGCATCACAGTTTATCAAAGATATCGGTCTCCAATTTTTTAAGTCTGATAGATCACCTTTTTTCGGTAAGAGTCGAATACGAATGTCTTTCCAAGACTGTGGAATCATGTTATTATTAAGAGCGTTATTATAGACTTCCAGTACTAGAGGTTGTAAGATCGGCATATTAACGAGAAAATTAATGTATGGATAACCCAGACCATCGTTACCTGGGCTACTCTGCTTGGGACAGCGTTTCGCTTGTTCCAATATATCATCAATCGTAATTCGGTCCATCAATCTAGAGTTATCTCGAGTGTCAAGTGTTCGATAAAATGGAATTCCATTCAAATATTGATCTATTTCCCTATTTTCGACAGGATCCAAATTATACAATTGTTGATAAAATTGTTGTACTATGTCTTTCATTAGTTTTTTGTTAATTGGTTTTTTATTGTTGTTCCTTTTTTTTTGCTGAGTTTGGAGCAAATATTTAAAATTTTAAATTTTTCATGTAACACTAAAGGCAGATCCTCGTGCTTCCATGAGCCTTTACATTGCGGTTATTTAATAATAGAAGAAAAGAAAAAATCCCCTTTTGATTTATTAACATCTTTTTTTCCCTTTTCTTTTAACAAAACAATAATAACAATGGGAGCACAAGTAGTTGATTACAGAGTATCAACTCTAGTTGTATTATGTAAAGATTGTGGACATGATGTAGGACTATATCCAGCCCGCCATAAATGTGTATCTGTAGAAAGACCAGCAATGCCAGCATTACCCAGTAAATATCAACAAACAACCCCATTACCTGCTTCGTTTCAACTAAATGCAAGAGCAATTTCTTCTGCCTCTACCTCTTCTTCTTCTTCTTCACCTAGTCCAAGTTTTTCATCAGTTGAACAAACGAATTCTAAATGGTCATCTCGATTAGGTAAAACTTCCGCTCAAGAACCAGAACAAAACGAAGAAGATTCGGTCTATTTCAATAACTTTGCTTCCAACTTACCAGAAAATCATGAACAGCCAGCAAGCGGAAAAAAATTATGGGGAAAAGTTAAGCAAAATGAAAAATGGAAACAATTAAGTGAAAAAAGTATGTCTATATATTTATAAAATTAAGCTTTTTTTTTAACATTTTGTTTATTTGTTTATTTTTTAAAAAAGATGAAAAACCAAAACAATCTGGTAAATTATGGGGAAAATTAATGCAAGCAACACAAAATATGGCAGATAAAATACCAAGCCGTGATGATCGTGGAGCAGGTAAAGAAATAAAACAAACCCTTCTCTCCTAAATAATTTTCAACTAAAAACGTTTTTTTTTTTTTTTTTTTTTTTTTTTTTTTTTTTTTGTAACAGAATCAGATGAAGATGATTGGGAGGGAGAAACGCACGTGTCTCGAATTCTTCGGGAATATTACGAAAAGAAACGTTTGCCTTTACCAGAATGGTTATTTGATGGAGATATGCCAGCAATGTTACGAAAACAATCAGTAAATAGAAAACCACAAAAGATGGCGGATTTGGCTTTACCTAATAACCAAGGCCCTGTAAGAACTCCTTCCAGAAGAAGATTATGGGAACAAAATCCTGCGGATCCTAAAAATATATCAAGCAGAGAAAGAGAGCGTCAAGAATTACGTCAAGCACAACCTCCTCCTCCTCCTGTACCTTCTAATGCTAGAAATAATCGCTATAGCAACGAAGATCGTTATGGCAACAGAGAAAATGATTCTGATTATTCTAGGGAGACTGATCGTTATAATGACCGCTATAGAGAAAATCAAAGGGATGAGGATCATTACAGAGAACATGGTTACCGGGATCAAAAATTAAATGATTATAATGCTCCACCTGTTGACAATTATTATCAGCAGCCTCCTGCTCGTATACAAACTCAAAATACAAGTAGACCGCGTTATTACGACGAAGATCTATATCAACCAAGGAGTGCAAGAGGATATCAACAGCGTGATCCACCACCACCTATAAGAGCAAATAATCATCAGCAATATGATCGAGGAAATGATTTAGATGATTATTATTACAGTGATAATAGATCTCCACCTAGAAGAGAGCCTTCTCTTCGAAGCGGTGGTCGTCGTTATGGCAACGATCCTAGTTACTTTTAAGCAGTAACCATGATGATAAATTATTTAATCCCGCCTTTTCTTTATTTCTTCTTTTTTTATTTTTTTTTATTTTTGCTTGTATCCCCCCACCCTCCTATTTAAAATGCAAAAAAAAAAAAAAAAAAAATCCCCTCTTTTATTGAATATCTAAATTTTATTTTTATTTTACCCTCACCTTTTCTCTAAAAAATGTACTATAATTCTACTGGCTTATATCTCTCCTCTTACTCCTTGACTAATTTCATAATTAAAATATTTTATCGATCCTTTAAGAATGCGAGTCCAGACAAAATATCAGTACTTAAAATTTTATGCATTAATTTGCTATGTATAACCACTATCTGATTTCTTTCCTTTTTATTGAAGACTAGTTACGGTTGTGAAATATACTTGAGCTAATAAGATTCTATTGTTAACATTATAAAAAAATACGCTAACGTAATGGTTTGACCCTCTTGTATTACTATACAAGTTGTTTTGGTAGCTAGTTACGGCCACAATATTTTTGAGCTATATCATATGCACTTTTATAAAAATAGTAACGAAATTAATCGCATTTAATGAAATATATAATATTCAAGGTTTTATACTTTTATATGAATAATCAGTATTCGAGGGCAGTGTGATAAGCAATTCTTCTTTCAGTTACAAATTTAGATTATTTTCAGGTATTGAAGATTTTTCTGGTTAGAACAAAAAAAAAAAAAAAAAACTTGTATAATTGATTGTATAGATACAGTTTGTTTAATAATAAAGCGTTATGGTTCAAACTTTAAACAAAAATCATCAGAATAATGACACTATTAGTTGCTGTGGCTACAATACATAATCTAACTTTTATTATTTTGTCACAAAAAGGTTTATTTAATCTCATTATAAGTATCAGGTTCGATTAGTTAGCAATGGAGAATATCAATTTGTTGATCAGAAAAGTACCTGAACTCATTGATTTTGGTATTAACACGAATTAATAATTCTGCTTTATTTCAATCTATTAAATAATAAATTTATAACACTGTTTTTCATTATAAATATATACTAATTAGTATGCAATATACAGTCTTAACTGCATAAAGTATGTTATAGTATAGCAAAAATTGCCAAAGTTGCACTTGTCCTTCATAAAGAGTTTTTTTACCAATTGCTTTGAACAAGAAAGGAATATATATGTTTATAAGCATTTTTCATTGATTTTGTTACTGCTTAGTATTGGTGATTAATATTTTTTTTATGGCTGCTGTCCAGATTTTTTATTATTAAATGTGATACACTACATTATTATTTAAGGTTAAGAGATGTTATATTGATCGAATATGAAAGTAGTAGTTTTTTCAGTAATCAATTTATTTACAGTGGCATATGACCAAGTTTAGAGCTTTATTATATCTTTCATGCAAAAAAGAGACGATGAAGTCTGTGTGTACCTCTCCCACAAATATAGGATTCCAAAAAAAAAAAGTTCCCACTCTGTTATAAACATCATGCACATGCATACTAGACTCCCTTTTTTGTATAAAAGCTAATTGTTTTAAAAGACAATTGCAGATAGTATAAAGGGAGTGAGTAAAAAAAAAAAAAAAAAAAAAAAAGAACAGGCGAGATAAAAGTTTCAAAGCAGGGTAATCCGGCATCTAAAATACTAAAGCCACCAAGTTATTTGCATAATAACTGTACCCTTATATTGCCACATAACAGAGGCTTCTATCCTTTTTTTCTCCTTTTATAAGTAGCTAAATTACAACAAGTGGCGCGTTAAACCAAACAAATACATATAAGTTGGGCAAGGGTAATATGCAAGAATCCATTTCTAGAGTTATTTCATTATTGTTGAATAAGTTTTGACATACCCTTATTATGACTCGTATTATAACTATGCTTTCTTATGAACTAACAATAGTATATTCATTAATGCTACTCTGTAATATTGATGAATGCATATTTTTGAATAAAAATGAAACTATTTAACCAAATGCCTTACATACATATGCACCGAAAGAAGATTCGTTAGATAGATATTTATAATGGCTTCATTTGATTCTTTTTTTGAAGACATAAGTTGATTTATTCATATAAATCTTGTGATATAAGATATTCAAAAAATGATACATGTGTGCAAAAACGATATATGTTTATTAGTTTTTGTTGGATCAGCTTAATATTTCGTGGAAACAAGGTACATAGTAGTTTCTTCTGCTTTATAACCGTCATCACCAGGAGGTCTGGCATTAGCGCACGCTTTTCCACAACGCCATGCTACTATGTGTGAACGTATTTTTCTTGGACAGTTATATACTTGAACAAGGCACTTGATAGAGGCTATATACGTTTTATTAGGATCTAGCAATCTATAGCGGGTTGGACTACCGGACACTAAGTTACAGATATTAATTTCGGAAATACCGAGAAATTTTTCTTCGTCAAGTAACTCATACATGGTCTTCATTGGTTTTGCTTCTTTGATCAATAAATCTATTTTAGCAGCCATCTTTGGAAGTAGAAAAAAGTCAGCTTCGCTTTTTAAGTTTTCGTAGTGTTGTTTGTCAATATTAAAATCGCCTGTACGTAAATACATGAGTATGTAAGTAAATAAAAATTCATCACGATCAATAAAGATTGGTTCTGTTCCTGAAGGCCCTTCAGACCAGTCTCCATTAGCCAAATTGCTCAGAAAATCTGATTCTTTCAACGTGTCAATATAGGTTCTAAAAATTTTGCCACCGACATCGAGTCTTACTGTCATCGTTATTTTATGAAAAAGTTGAAAGGGAGAAAGAAAAAGGGATAAACAGAATTACAAAAAAATGTGAAATTAAATAAACCTACTGAAGATTTATCAAGAAAATAACGATAATAACACAGATAAATGTATCTAATACATTATTTTTTAAAGTTACAAGGATCATTTAAAGCTTTTACATTGTTGATCGGATGAGTTTTCAAGTTAGATTGTCAAAAAAAAAAAGAGTAAGTTTATTTATGTTTAAAGTAGTTCAGGATATATTATGTTTTTTATTTTGCCGTCAGGGTATAAGAATTAGATTTTGTATGATATAATCCGTGAAGTTAATGGCAATTTTTAGAAATTACTGATTGAAAGCCTTAAATAGCTGATATTTTCAGCTCCAAACTATCTCCCTTGATCCGGAAGAAATAATAGAAACATTATTGGCGGAGGTGTCAAAGTAAAATTGGCAAATTTTTTAATAAAAACGTTCTTCTGTGAGAAACAACCATACAAAAAAAAAAAAAAAAAAAAAAAAGAAGTTCGTTTCGTCAAAAAAAGGATAAATTGTAGTCTGACTGTGAAAGCAAAGCTTTATTAGTTCGGTTTATTGAAGTTTAACAATTTATCAAAAGCTCAAGTTACAATAAGCTCTTGTCCGAATAGATGAAAACTTAACATATCCAGAGTAATTAAAAATTTATAGTGAATGACATCTAAAAATTTATAATGAATGACATTAAAAAATTTACAGTGAATGATATATAGAAAAATATAGTGAACGATATATAAAAAACTATGGTGAATGATATATAAAAAATTATAGTGAATGATATTTTATAGTTTATGATACAAATTACACCTGGCCTATATTATTGAGTTGCTCCAAACGTATCTACAGAAGTGCAATAATAACCCCATTGATATTTTAGTTAGTTGACAAAACTACATAAATTTTGTGATACATATTCTATATTAATTGATATTCTAACTATTGAAGAGATCTTGCGTCTGCTAAATTAAATATGACAGGAAACAACAGTAATTGAATTACTGCGATAAATTTGTAATGATTTACCTTGATGTCGTTGAATTTGTATAATAATATAAATGAATAAATAATTTGAGATAGTCTACATTATGTTGCAACTGATTTTCTTGATTTTAAGTGTCAAAAGTAGCTTTTATTCCATCAACTATACCCGAATCTGTCATAAATGATCTCATACACAGTTTGTGATGATGCTTTTTGGGGGATAAAAGAATGATCACTCCATTGTTGTAAATGTTGAATCCATCGTTGTATAATTTAATTAACGGATGAGTGTTGATGATACCGTAGCTAACTTTTGGTTGAATTGACTATCGATTATTTATCTTTGCCGGCAATACTACCAAAAAAGTTATTATGCCTTTCCAATAAAAGATGTCAACGCTGTTAGTTTCAGAGTAGTTTGATTTAATATTTTGAGTTGTACAACTTATGTCTCATATTTTGTTAGCAGATACTGTATTTTATTTTCTGTATTGATGAGAAAACAAGACATTGAATTGAGGTTGAAGGAGCTACTTGGGATTCGTTTTGGCTGACCAAGAAGTCTAGACTTAATAATTTAATTTTTGTTCAATTTCATTGTAATGGGGCTTGTATAACAGTAAAAAATGTCAATAATCTGTATGAATCTCGTTATACATTACTTTTGCTTCGATAATAAAATGTCGTGTTTCAGAAAATTGGGGCAAGCGATGATGTTGGTTTTGTCTTTCGCATATTATTGAAATAAAAGATAATTTAAAAAAGGAAGATGATACCCATTTTTTATTACTTCGTATAGCCATTTATCTGAAGAGAGTTTTGATCAAACTATTGTTAATTGGGAGTAACTAACCATTTTTTAGAAGTTGGATATGGATCGTTTCAAAAGTTTGATTGATTACTAAGCTGTGAAATTGATGAAGTCTGCCCAATATTAGGAGAATCAAGTCTTTTAACCTTTTAGCTTAGTTGATGACCCTTGTCTTAAACTTCTCAAGAAAACGATTGTTTTGCTGGAGGTGTTATCTACGACCAGCTGCTTGAATGGCTGTATGTATGTTCTCTTTTGTGACTTATAGCAAAAGTTGAGGCGAAGGTGTACGTTTGTGTCGATAAAGTTCGTCAAGTGATGATTGAAAAAGTCCTCACCTTTACCAGCTAAAGCTTGTAGCAGTCGCTCAGCAGGGATGATATCAGAAGCAATAGGTCTTGGGTTCATAAATCCAAATATATTTTTGTAGCGATTGAATCGTGTGAGGAAATGAATTGCTGTTGTAGTTGTAACTTTTAACGTAATAGCTCTTCCATATATTCAGTCAAAGCTTGGATTTGGAAAGTAACTAGTAGATTGGAGGTTATCATTAATCATTTCAAAGCTGTTAAGGAAATCTAAATAAATATCGACAGTAAAGTACCAAAAGCAAAAGAAAAGATGATCATGTCTTTTAAATATTAAAAATATCCTTTAAGTTATTATAGGATTTTTTTTTTATTTTTCTTTGAATATTTAAACCAATCAAGACAAGATCGGTAAAACGAAAAAGGGCTTCCTTTATGTAGAACACAGGATAATGAATATTTAACTTAGACCAATTATCAAATATTCAGTCAACAAGCGAGCCCGACTAGATATCTAAAAAAGTATTATCGAATAGTAACTAACACTAACTGTAGAAGCACATTCAACTCATTTCACTTTATACTAAGGTATATGAAAAAGAAAAAGAAAGGGTGGCAAATAATATGTACATGATGTTCTTTATTTTTCTGTCTTTGTCTATATGTATATATATATATAAAGAGGGGTAATATTACAAAGATATCTTGTTGGTAATACGTTTACATAAGACCACAAATCAAAAGTAATGTTGTAGTTGTGTTTACACACTCGTTAATTGAAAGATATCCTCTTTTTATACATAATATAGAGTAATAATATTTCCGCTGTTGCTCTTTACCTACTGCTAAATTCACCCATGGAGCTCAATTAAACTTTCAATCTAACCAAAGACTGTAACTACAATATTAGTTTGAAAATAATAAAGCCTTTACGTTTATGTTAAGGTGAGATAATAATAAATTCTGTTTCTATGGCACTTCAGTCTCTGTGGGGGTTTTTTTTGTGACACACTTTTTTTTTTATCATAATTTTTTTTTTGGAAACGTCATCATCAAAATTACGAATAAAAAAAAAAAAATACAAAATAACCCTGTTGTTCCTCCTTTTATACCCATCTTTATCTTTTCTTTTGCAAAGTATGATGTTCTATTGTTTGATTGTGATGCGAATGTAGCGGTTTTCTTACCGTGGAACATTTACAATGTTTTGACATGCCGCAATCAGCACTTCTTGAAGTGTAATGCATTAGTTCTCTATTTGCAGATTAGTATAGATCTCGACATTTCTTTATTCTTCATCTGTAATTAACTTACCATGGGATAGTTCCTGGTCCTAGAAGTTTACTTCTGGGAGGTAAAGTGTATTGCTGCATAAAGATTTAAAGATTTGAATACCAGTTGCTTCTGGGTTTCTTTTGTCGGGTATCTTGTTCTATTTGTGATACAGTTAATATGGTACCATAGTATCGATTTTCTGCTGTCATCACCGGGTGTTTGTTTATTGGTGTTACCGGTTATTTTTATGGCTGGTGGTGTTGCTATGACAGGTGCTGCTATGACAGGTGTTGCTAGGATAGGTATTGCTCTGATTAATACTGGTGTTGCTTTAGTTGTTGTTGTTATGATGGTAAGTTATTTTTTTATATATATTTATTATGCTTCCAAACAGTTTCTAACAGTTTCTAACACTCATTTTAAAAATATCGCTATTTGTAATCTGCTGGAACTTGAAATCAAAAGGACAAAACGGTTGTTGTTATGATGGTAAGTTATTTTTTTTTTATATATATATTATGTTTCCAAGCAGTTTCTAACATTTTCAGCAATGCAATGCAACGGGTTTGTAAAAGCAATGATCAAGTTTTGTGAGTTCTATTTTCTGGCGAGTATGCTCTATCTTGATGGGTCCTGTCTCCTTCTCTTCCGTCCTCGTTTACGAGCGGTTCGTGCAGTTCAATCCTGGGTGTAATGGCACGTAAAACCATACGGATATCGTAGGGAGAGTTGGATTGATGGTTCTCATCTCGGTAGATGTCATCTCAAAGGAAAGTATTATGATCAAAGGTTGATTGTTGCCACAACACCGCAGCAGTTAGTGATTCTATTTTTTGGCGAGTATGTTCTATCTTGGTAAGTCCTGTCTCCTTCTCTTCCGTCCTCGTTTACGAGCGGTTCGTGCAGTTTAATCCTGGGTGTAATGGCACGTAAAACCATACGAATATCGAAGGGAGAGTTGGATTGATGGTTCTTATCATGGTAGTCATCTCTAAGAAAAATATTATCATTAACTGTTGTGTTGTTGTACTTATCCGTTGCATTCTTATTTTTGAGACTTCAGCTAGTGGACCTCCTCGTGGTTTGTCTTGGGAAACTTTGAATTCAGAAACTTTTTCTTTCCGGATTGTAAAGGCTAAAGCACTAGTAACTTTTTTTAAATAATTATTGTAATAAAAAAAAAAGGGTAATAAACAAAAAGTCCAGATTACACTTATTTTCCTTTGACATGTTGTGATATATATAAATAAAACCTTTCTTTTTTAAAGTGTCTTGTCTTTATGTACCATCCAATAAGTTTCCCTCAAGATTGCCCACAACAAGATTACACTATTTTTTACAACTAGACTTTTTTTGAGAGCTATTAAATACCACCCACTTAATTTCCTTATATGGGTTTTTTGCCACCCACCACTTTTTCATTTTTTTTCCAAATCACCCAGTTTTAAAAAAAAAGCGGAAATTTCACTTTTTTTAAAAAAAAATCTCTGGCATCCACTTCTTTTTTTGGCTTTTTTACCATGATTTTTTTTTTTTTTTTTTTTATACTTTTGACAAAGAAAAAAAATTATAATAAAAAGTTCAATTTTGAAGGAGGTTGGCAAAAAAAAAGGGTTTTGGCTGGAATATTTTGCTTAAAAAACAAGAAGTGGGTGCCAGAGATTTTTTTTTAAAAAAAAAAGTGAGATTTCCGCTTTTTTTAAAAAACTGGGTGATTTGAAAAAGTGGTGGGTGGCAGAAAATCCATATAAGGAAATTAAGTGGGTGGTATTTAAGTTTTCTCTTCTTAAAATTCTTACAGAAGTTCAATAAATGCAGGACTAGTGCTTTCATAATTTATTATATCCTCTTCACGGTCAGTTCTCTATTCGAGTTATTAAACCCATTGACTTGAAAAAGTCGATTCTATACTAAAATCAAGATTAAGATAATCGCTATGTCTCAACGTTATTTTAGTATCAATAACCGAAAGCTAACTGTAAAGAAATTACCTCGTTGCATTTGATAGCTGGAAAAAAAAAAATGGGAAAGATGAACAGAATGAAAATTAAATATATTTTTTTACTTATAACCATTTCACCCTAACACACTCAGATGTAGCCTTATATTCCCGTCCTTCGTCGTTTGAAGTCTGCACAGAAAAGAAAAATTAATTAAACAATAAATAACTTTTTTGTAATAAATTACTGCGGCTATGATTTGTAATTTTACCATTTATTCTTTATACGATCTCTTGTCTGGATAATATATATTAGCCAGACAAGAGATTAAGGCGTTATTAAAAAGAAAGGAATGGTCTGGGTTCTGATAAAGAAAAAGAAAAAGGGAGAGAAAAAGAAGAAGAAAAAAACGGTTAATGATCTAATTAAAAATAAAAAACATGTTTGCTATTTATCATGTGGCGTGCGAAGAAAAAGTAAAGAAAGTCAATAAAACAAATCATGTGATATAATTAACGTGCGTACTTTTTAAAAGATTAAAAGATCTGTCGAAGTTTTTACAATGTGCAAGTTTAGATCAAGATATATAATGTGATCTATTTTGATCATCTTTAATAGACTGCAATATGTCCAAAACAAAAGTGGTAACATCCCCAGCAGCGAAGAAGATCATATGTGATAAGCTTGCTGTATTCAATGTTATAATACACTGTAAGAAGTTATAATAAACTTTTTTTTAACGAGCCATAAAATATGATCAAAGCTTGTTTATTTTAAAAATTACATAATCTTCAGCTACATTTACACTATAATTACTTTAATTTCTGTCTACTACCGAAACCAGTTAATAGAATGCTTCTGCTTAAGGAAAGGGAAGAGATGGGTTTTTTTTTTCAATTAGCGAAATAAGGAGGTGAGGGGGGAGGGGGAGGGACACGTAAAAATGATGACAGCAAAAAAAAGGTGTCTTTCGATCTCGAGTGCATATATGTTTTGTTACTATATGTAATCGTGTCACCGATATCTTTTTGAAAAAATAGAAAACGCGTTTAAAGTAAAATTTAATTCCAGGGACTATAAAATATCTTGCATTGCGTAGATTGTCCAACAATAACAAATATACACACCGCAGCAGTACTTTTGAAATGCTTTTCGGATATATTACTGTTTCAAGTAAATTTTCCAAAGACTATTTGAATAAAAGGAGAGAGAGAAAGTATGTTAAGAGGCGATATACGGTTAAACTTTATTGATTCCATTGAGAATCAAAGTTGGTTTTTTTTTTTTAAGCATGCGGGGAGGAAGTTTCTTTTTTAAATGATTGAGGAAAAAAAAGTAGTAAAATTTTCCTTTTGGTGTATGTACATTTGACACTCTATCTTGATATCTGATAAAAAGTGATATATATAAACTTTATGTGAATAATCTATATGATCGGTGTAAGGTCCGAGTTATAATATATAGGCCTCTTTGTTTGTTATTGAGACGGAATAAGATCCGTATAGTGAAAGTGAGATAGTTATGAATTTAGATAACAATTTATGATTACTACTATGTATTATGCAAAATTTCATGAATTGAACACATGAGGGGGGGGGGGGCTTTTTTTTTATTTTGGTAATATAAACATTATATATTGTATTATATTATTTGTTACATGTCAGATGCTTATTTTATATTCGGTATTAATTACAGTTTGAGCAATACTATATGAGAAGTTTTTACATAGTAACGCATGTGTATAAAGGCTTGGTTGAAATAAGAATTATATAAACAAGGCGGCCCGGTTTCACCTTTTTTTTTTTTCTATTTTAAATATACATTCTGTACTTTATACATAACCTCATTTTTAGAATAGATTACAAAAGGGAGAGAAAAGTAGATAAGGGAGAAAATACAGGTTATACAATGACAGCCGTGAGAAATAAAAAATTGAAGTAAGACGCAAACTGAGACAAAGAAATGTGATCTTGTCAAGCTTCAAAAAAAAAAAAAAAAAAAAAAAAAAAATATGGCCACTCAGCGCGTCGTGGCACTTCAATGCTTCTGAGAATTAATCAAACACCTAACCAAGATTCTTTTTTTTTTTCAGATCCCCTCATCCGTTCATAAACATTTCCTAAATACTAAAAAAACTTTATCAGTGAGAATAAAATAATATATAATACACATTTTACTTTTAAAGTAATATTGCTATTACACAGTAAGCGGAATAAGCTCGGAAGACAGTTACACTAATTTTAATGAAAGTGGGTTCACTAGATTTTCTCTTTTTATGTCCATCAAAATGAAAGAAAGAAAAAGAGAGAACGAGTGGGGATAGGTTAGCAATGACACTTTAGCTAGAAGAAAAAAAGAGAGAGAGACAATTTTTTCTTATGATCTAGGAGAGAAATTAAAATGAAAGGTAGCATATAGCGTGTTTTTAACGTCGATGATTATACTACTACGGCAATGTACCGTTCCCATTACACACAGTGATAGGACTTTTCACTTGAAACAGATTCGGTTGATTATCCTTTCTCATCTAAATTAAGACTGACACATATTATAATTCGGATGCATGATTGCGTTCTTTCCCCTTTTTTTTTGTGTGTACACCACATTTGATTTGAAGTCCCCTCTTTGTTGCATGAATAAAAGTATACGCTGTAAAATGATCACCCACCCCAGAAGAGAGAGAATGAGAGAAAAGGAGATAACCTGTAACATTATCAGTTTCACAGGAAATCGAATAAACGGACTTTAATTCACTCTTTGACTTTTTGATTAGTTGAAAGGTGTCAGCATGTACATTGAAATGAATTGATGAAGCATGTGACATTATATGATATCAGAGTAAAACAAATGATCTATTTACATAAAGTATATTTATAAAAATAAAAATAAAAAGTCCTAATTGTCGTTTGTATATATATATTCTTTGTTACAGAAAAAAAAATATATCTTTTTACTTGACAATGTATGGCTTAGACAGGATAGAAAAGATTTTTTGGGCTTTTTATTAACACAAACTTTTAGAAATTTTATCTCGTGTACCCACACTGTCGTACCTGATCATAGTATCACTTTTAGTGTACTTTTTTTTTTCTAATTTCTTATTCTTTCAGTTTCACTTACACTCGATCACCTATAGATTGGTCCGAGCTTATGTTATTTTTCTTTTATCTTGACCCATAAATGGAGAGTGTTTTGTTTCTACATCATATATGTATATATTATATATGTGTGTATGTGTGTGTGTGTGTGTGTAATTTAAAGAGAAGGATAGAAAGAGAAACTTTAAACGCTTTGCCACAATATACTTTTTTTTGAAAAAAAAAGAAAAAGAAAAGAAAAAAGGAATTGCGGGTCTATTTTTTTTCATTTAAAATGGGTAACATAGGGTATATGTATGTCTATATTACATGTGTTTAAGGAAAATATAGATAGATGAATAGAAGAGAACAAGAGAAAGAAAGAAAGAGATTCTGATTAATAACTCAGATAGTCTTCTTTTTATTGCAAAAAAAAATACTTTATATTAGAATTAAAGATCTGCCATAGTAAAAAATTAAGGTACATGTCAAGTTTGGCTTATGTAAAAAAGATGTATGCTTTAGTAAAAGGAATATATAGACATTGTTGTTGGTTTCCTTTTCCAGTTTGAGAGTCTAGTCAAGTGAAAAAAGAAAAAAAAAAGAAAAAAAAGATATATTATAAAAAAAGACAAAGAAAGTTGAAATCGGGAATTGACACTTCCTTTACCGAGGGATACAAGATCATAAAATAAAACTAATTTTCTTGTGACACACCTTAATATAGCATTCCCGAGAAATGAGTTATTTCACGCTTTGACCAGAAGGAAGTAAAAAAAAAAAAAAAAAAAAAAAAAAAAAAAAAAAAAAGTAATAGTGATGATTCAAATAAAGTTAGAGAAGTTCTTACTGCTTTAATTGTAAATACGTATGTATGTAATAAAACAAATATAAGATGACATACATAATTAATTATAATTACAAATGGTTCTATTTGATTCTATTTTACTTATTCAATATTAGATTGCATTTAGAATCTTATTAAAGCCTTGGAGTCTAGGTCGTACTAGTGGCGTGTGAGAGAAAGAAGGAGAGGAGGCACTTTTTTCTTCTAAATGACAACGGATAAAAAATATAAAAAAAAAGTTTATAAAAGAACCCTTCTTTTTTCTCTCTTTTTTTTTTTTTTTTTTTATTTTTTTTACTTTTTATTTTTTTAACTTTTTTACTTTTATTTTATTCTGTTCCTTTCTTCTTTTAAATTATGAGTGCTAACAACATTTTAAAACGAAAAAGTACTACTATGACTACTATTAAACCCCAACAAGAAAGAATCAAATTTGTTACACGTAAATCAAAGACATTACCAACCGAGTTAAAGATTAAAATGGAATCCGTTGGTGTCCATCCTATGGAAGACGATGATCTCGAGATGTGTCCAGCTCGAACTCGTTCTGCTTGGCCTAAAAAGATTCATCCTTGGTGGGTACCTATGGATGAACTTGAAAAACCACCTCATTCCTATGCTACTTTAATTGCACATGCTATCTTTGAAAGTAAAGATGGTAGACTTACTTTAAGTGATATTTATGTTTCTATAGCAACCATGTATCCTTCTTTTTCTCTTGGAAATGGTGGTTGGCAGGTAAAACTTTTAAAAAAAAAAATCGATACCTATATTTATATATACTTATACTTGTTATTTACATTATAGAACTCAATTCGTCATAATTTATCATTAAACAAGAAATGGTTTTATAAAATGGATCGTAGACCTACTCAAAAAAATCCCGGAAAAGGAAGTTACTGGACATTGGTGGCCGGCACTGAACACATCTTTATTGAAAATTTAACTCATGAGACCGGTCATAGTAGAAAACATCATGATATTGGACTCACAAATGAACTTTCTATTGGTCAACGTAGAGGTGCTTGCTTTTATCTCCAACGATCTTCTGCCATGGTTACATCTGATTTAGTTACACCTCCTGTTCAAGCTACTACTGAAAAACCTTCCTCCAGTCCTCTTTATACTACTTTTAGAATGGTAGATATGAATCAAAAACCTGTCACCAGCACAACAAAAATTCAACAAAGACAAAGCAAAAGAATCAAACCAAGACATTGCCCTATTGTCATTCCAACATATGATTCGGATAATGATTCTGGTGTTGATGTCAATATCTCTTCTGTGGTCAAGAATACACGGTCTTCTTCCAAAAGAAAATGTATCATTAACAACAACAACGACAACCAGATAAAAGAAATAACTACATCTTCACCATTTACACCCCAATTAAGTTACGCAGACGAAATGGTCCAATGCTCCTCTATAGAACCAGAAGTTAATACTGAATGGATGCTCTATTCAGAACCACAATTTTATCCTGACTATCAATGGGCAACACCAATAGAAGAAACCGCCATGGCTGGTTTATGGACACCAACTTTACAGCGACAACCAGAACCTATTACAATTGACCTGGAACAACAAGAAATGTATCTTCCTTTAGAACAAGAGTTTTTAAACAACAAGTATATGGATGTAGCCTCCTCATCCACCACTCATTCTTCTCTTATGCACTATACTCATAACGAATTTTATTCAGATAATCTATACCCATATAACCCTCAATTCTTATCTTCAACCTCTTTGACACATAATCAATTTGTTTCAATGCAAGACATATCATATTTTTAATTTGTATGAATTGTAAAATAATAAAATACCCCCTTTATAGATTAGATGTACATACGCTTTTCTTAATTATTTGAAATAAATCATAAGACTGTATTACTAAATTCTGCTTAAAATCTGTTCCCCTTCTTTTTATATCATACCGTACTTACCGGAGTATTTATGCTATTCATAAATTATCCCTTGACAACTTTCAACTTGTGTATTTAATTGGATTTGATTCAAGGTGATAGTCTGAACAATTAACACAAAGTTTAAAAGACAGAGTCGTGACTACAAATGCCCACTTTGTGCGTCACCTATTGTTATATACACACACATACTCTTTTATTTATTTTTCTTCTTTTACAAATATATAAAAAAAATGGATAGATATTCACGTGGATACGATGAAAGATATAGAGGTTACTTCGATCGTCCACGTTCCGATACTTATCGACCTGGCGAAAACTATCGATCGGAAAGAGATTATAGAGATGGAGGGGTAAGAGGTGGACGTAATTACTCTCCTAATCCACACTATTCTTCAGGCAATAGTCGAGGTGGAGGTAGTAGTGGTAACAGTAATGATGATCGTTATAGTTATACAGATTCCAGACCTTACTATCCTTCTTCAAGGGGACCTTCACCTTCACGTTCAGACTCACGGTCACCACGAAGACCTTCTTACGGATATTATCGGTCAGGACCTTCCTCTTACCCATATAACTCGAGAAGATCGCCATCACCAGCCAATGGAGGAGGACGTAGTAGAAGTTCAGGCAGAAGAGACTCATATGACCACCATCGTCCTTATCATAATACACCAAATTATCCTTACCCATATCACAGAAACAGTAGTCCCTATCCACCTTCGTACTCAAGAAGACATTATTCAGGTCCACCGCCACCTCATCCTTATCCTCCTTCTTCAGGTGGAAGTGGATATCATAGTAGAGAAAACTCAGTTGGTCCTTCTTCTGGTTCCTTACATCATCAAGCGCCACCACCTCCTCCGTCTCGATCGATCCATACTACGCCTACATCAACTGCACCGAATTCACCTGGACATTATAATAACCCTTTACCTCCACCTTCTTCATCCACAGTTCCTGCTTCTACATTACCAGATACGAGTATGACAACAACCACGAGTACGGCTACAACTACACATAGTGCAGCACCACAAGGTTCAAGTTACATACCTTCTTATCATTATAACTCACCTGCAGCCACACCTTCTTCCTCTTCTTCATATCCTGGCACAAGTGGACAAAATGCACCAATACGTTCTCATCATCATAATTATCATCATAATCCACATTATAATACGAGCTATCAAACACATCATCCTTCACCTTCAGTCACGATGCCACCTATTCGACAAAGAATTTCATGGGCACCTGATCAAGAAAAAGAAGTAAATATATATAAATAATAAAAACAGTATGGGAAGAAAAACTAATTGTATTTTTTTTTTTTTTGTAATAGTTGGAAAGATATCATAATGATGAACGTAAATTAATTATAGAAGAAAACAAGATTTTGACAGCATCACGTAAAAGCCGGTTTGAATTAGAATTAGCGAATTGGGATACAAGGAAATTGGAACATCAGTTGGAGTTAGTTCAAAAGCAATGGGAAGAGAACGGTATGGAAGAATTGATTAAAGAGGAATTGAGTTCGAGGTTACCTGGAAGAAATAATCCGACTTTAGGACGTGCGCCTGCTTTAACCATCAATAGTCTTCAAATTTTATAAAACGAGGGCTTTTTTTTTTTTGCGAACGGATATCTTATTAAGTGTCCTTTAATGTAATCTAATTAAAGAGAAAAAAATTTATAAAGAGTACAGGATATTTTTGGGTATTTCGTCATTCGTCAACATTGTTTTTTTTTAATATCTAAAAGTAATTTATGTGCAGGATATATACAAACAGAACGCGTCTTTTTTCTATTTTTTTTTACGGAGCGAGAAGAGAAAGAAGGTTAATGTATATTCGCTTAAAATTTTATTTATAGTAAAATGCATCATATCACGCACTGAGAATACGCAAGATCCTTGTACATTTTATTTATAATCTATTTACATATCAGAATACCTAAGATCAGCAAGCCGTGACATTACCTCATCCACTATATACACTAGTAGTTAGTATTTGACAAATATAGTTCACTTCAGTATAGACCTTTTTGTTTTTCTAATAAAGAAAGTAGATTCCTTTAATATTATGGCATATTAAATATCATTGCCTCTAATCATTAGATTGTATCAAAGTATCATAATTCAAAATATAACTAATAAATTCTGACACCTTAATTTTTTTTTTCCTCATTAAATTGATAAAGAAAAGAGAACATACAATAATTTATGCTATAGACTGATATTAAAAAAACTTTTTTTTCTACTTTCAATTTTTTTTTTTTTTTAACCAAAGAATTACACAATGTCTTCTTCAACTAAACACGACCGTGACGCATCTACTGATCTTGAGGATAACGCTTCAGTAGGTGAAAAGAACGATCAAAAGAAAAGAAGAACAAAATATAACAAATGGGATGATAATGCTGACGGACCCGATGGACTTTCTTCTGATGAACGTATTCGAGCATTCCTCTTGTCTGAGGATGGTTTGTACGCCAAAGCTCTCGTCAATGCTAACCTCGCTAGCGTAAACTCAAACTTAGTAATGGGCAGAAAAAGAAAATGTGGTCATTACTCCAAGCATGGTGTAGCAAGAGAGTGTTATCTATATTTTACAGAACATGGTGTAACACATCGTACGCCTGAAGACCTTCGTTCTCGTATGTCAAAGTGGATGAGACAGTATAACAAAGCTCGTATGTTGTTCAAGTCAGATAATGAATCGATGTATGATTCAGAAGAGTTCAAAGGTACTGACAATAAACAAATTATTCATGATATAGATCTATGTTTCTAAAAATACAATCCATCTTGACATTTTTTTTTTTAGATAAAATCAAAAATATCTTCAAATACTATTATGATTTTGAGCAGTACTTTCAGGATAATGTTACTAGCGTTAAATCCACCAGAATCACTACTCGTAGTATGCCCCCTCCCATTACCCCTACTATAACTACTGCCTCAAACCAAAGTGCGGGTCCTTCAAAACTTCCCTTCTTGCTGCCCAAAACCAGTCTTAGAGAAGATGTTCGTTATAATACTGCTGAAAGTAGTAATAATTCTGGTAATGCTAAAAATTCTAAGGGTAAGGCTGTTGAGCAAAGAAAAGATAAAGATGGGAGCAATGATACCATCTTTTCAATGCTTGCTAAGACTATGGCAGCTAAAGGTGATGAAAGCAGTGCTGATTTGAATAACTTATTACGTGTTCAAGAAATGTCTGAATTGCGATATACGATTGAATCTTTACTTAAGTCTGGCGCAGATCCTAACGGACCAGCCATTGGTGGACTAACTGGATGTCTTTCAGCTGCATCACGTCGTGGTAATAGACCAACCTAATACAGCTTGACCAAGTTTTTCATAATAAAGTACTATCTATAACAATAAAAAAAAAACCGTAATAAATGGAATGTGTATATTTTCTATGGTTATTTAAACATAACTTTTCTCGTGATATTTTTATTCATCGTGAAAAAATATATTTATTTCTCATAGAGAAATATGCATGAAGAAAAGAGAGAGTAAGAGTATTAATAAATCAACGAAAAACCAATACTTACCGTTAATAACAAAAATGCTATTATTCAATGTTATGTATTTATCCCTCCACAAAGCATGGAAATCACATGAATGTCACGTGCTTATCACGTGACACTTTAAGATATTATTTAATACATATATATTGTTATTTTAAATCACCACCAATACGTGGTTCCATGGTCTAGTTGGTTATGACATGGCCTTTACACGGCCATGGTCTCCGGTTCGAACCCGGATGGAATCATATTTTGTTTTTTATTTTTGTCATGCGCTTGTCACACAATATCATTTTTGCATAAAATAGAAATGGCAAAATGTGGTTCATTGTACACTTTTATTAGGAGCTAATGATAACTAACGATATTGGAGGGAAATTCCGTTCAAAGACAAAACAAATGATTTATGATTACGTATACAGAATAAAAAAATGAAAAACTAGTAACAAAAATAGTTTGAATAAAAGAACCAACTTGCGTTTAATTGAAAATACAAGAAAAGAAAAAGAGTGATATATTAATACACAAAGGATTAGATTAATAAATAAACAAGTTACTGTATAGCCTAAATGCTCCCTGTCGGGGGGAAGAAATTAGTGGTAACTGTTTTCGGGAAGGTTTATTGTTATTGTTACTGTTATTGCTATTGAAAAGCGATAGACTTAACAGAGCCAATTGTTAGGGAAGAGGAGCAGATGTCATGAGAGCTAAAGCCTTGTAAACTTTCAATCAATCCCAAAAAAAAAAGGTTTTTTTCTTTATTACAGCGAAAAAACTGAGCCAATCAAATCATTGGAAATGGGGGGAAAAGTGTATTTTTAGGCAAAAATCAGCAGGTCCCGACCTTTGGATTTTTTCAAGATTCAGAAACATCCATACATCTTTACATTAAAAAGGTTTTAAAGCTTGGCTTTTTAAGGATGTATGTAAATTTGACGCTCTTTTTAATGATGTAAAAATCAAAGTAAAATAGTAACAAATATTTATAGGTATTATGAAAAAACGATATACACTTTTTGTTAGGGCAAGTATATTTTCTACATAAAAAATAATAATTCTAAATCAATAGAAAGATGTGCCTTTAAATTCTGCATCGATTATATATTATATTGTATAATAGAATAGTGGAAATAAAAGACTTTAATTTGAAAAGAAAGAAAATTTTGTCAATATCTTTACATTTTTAGGGAAAAAAACAAACGGGGTGTCTATAGGATTTTAAGCAGAGTGCAACGTTACACACCCTATGAAAGTAGACTAGGTACACCACAACCCCCTATGGACGCCCCATTTTTTACCCCTAAAATGGAAAGAAAATCGAGATATGGACAAAATTTTCTTTCTTGTCAAATTAAAGTCATCCTAAATCAATTATTCTAATATACAATATGATATACAATCAATGCAAAATTTAAAGACGCATTTTGCCATATATTTGTATTCATAACTTTAGATATGAAAAATATACTTGCCCTAACAAAAACTGTAATTTGACTTTTTCATAATAATCATTAATCTTTATAATTACTTTACTTTGATTTTTATACCATTCGAAAGAGCGTCAAATTTTATATTAGAAACCATTCAATAGCTTTGCTCTAAAATTCTTATAACCCCAAAATATATCCACATTTAAAACTCTTGAAAAATTCCAAAGGTCGGGACCTGCTGATTTTTACCTTAAAATTCACTTTTTTCCTCCTTTTCCGATGATTTGATTGGCTCAAAATTTTTTTCGCTACAACAAAAAAATCATGTCTACAATGCCTCGTTTTTCTTTATCAAAAAGACTAATTAAGGCCAGTAAACACAGATAGTGTAGCGTAGGGCTTTACTGTCGTAATAAAATGGTAGTATCAAAAGGTCTCTTTCTTTAAAAATTTTTTCTTACCATAAATTAAAAGTGAGAGAGGCAGATTTAACTATATCAAGAGTTATATTAACTTGGCATTGAATACCGAAAGTTTTAATGCAATTGTATAGTTAGTTTAACTGATATGGCTGCTTTATTTTTGCTTAAGCAAAATGGCATGTCCTCAAGGATAAAGAAAATTAATAATTATAGCAATTTATATAACTAGTGAATGATTTCTAAAGATTTATATGTATATGTTGTGATATAGAATAGATAATAGAAATAAAAGATATAAAAACTAGATAGGTAGTTTGAGACTGTTTACAAGTGTTTATTCACTGTAAAAAGTGTAGAATAAAAGTGTGAGAGAGGTTGTATCTATTCTAATCTGAGAGGGTATTTATATTTCTTTATTTTACAGACTACTGAGTTATATATATGATATCATAATAGAGTTTATACTAGTATGTTATCTGTTTCTATATTTCATACTAATTTAGTGTGTGAATCAACATCTTTATCTTTTATATGTTTTTATGATTCAATAATAAACTTCCTATTTTATTAGATATTTAATCCCAGTATCTGGATGTAACCTTACTGCTTTATTTACTATGCTAGATCACCACAGTATATGTATATATATTAAATGTCAATTGTAATAAAATCATCTTCTATTCCCCTAAATAATAGCTCCCATAAGTTGTACGTTAGATTAATATAAAGCCTACGACAGTTTATTAAAAAAGGATATCTTGTGTCCGAGTTATTTTAATAAACTGGACTTATAATAATTAATATGGACTAGTAAAAAGATGATCTTTATTGATTTGTATTTTTGGAATGAATTTATATCTAAATTGAAGTGGTACATACACAGCTTATTTAACTTTAACTGTGACAATATCCTCTCCTTAAATGGTTGTTATACTAGTAATAATGAGAGAAGAGGAGAAAAAAAAAATACAAAGATAAGATAAATCAGATAAATAACTCAAAGTATAGAGTGTTGAACATGATAAATTTATTGGATTGTTGATTGGTGAATTGAATATTGTGTCTTGGGTTGGGATGAATTGTTCTTATTTTTATTTTTTTTATAGTGCTCTAGCTGTTCGTGGGATATACCAGCCGGATGAAATATTATTGTGGTTGATTGAAATAGGTTCAGTCTGTCAGTGTATACCCAAGAGTTGTATATTTTTCCTTCGATTTATTTAAGTTGATATACGTTAAAAACCAATGTTGGTGTTGATAACTTGATAAGGACCCATCCAGTTGTGTCTGGAATATTTTTTAAAAAAAAATAACAGGTAGATACACATCACCAAAAAAAGAATATCAAAGGCCAGTTTTGTAAATGAGCTACATAACAAAAATTCCTCTTGCAATTGATGGCATAATACGTACCTCAGTTCTAATACTATATTTACAATTAGTTTCAGTCAGATGGATGTTGATAACGAACAAATTATTCTTCGCTCATGAGTTTTCCATTGGCTTATTTAAATGCTGTCCGACTGTACTTGTCATGGACAGTACATATAAGACCATCAAATTTGGCATGCCCTTGTTGTAAATTGGTGGTATGACCGACTCTAATGCCACTTTTTTTGTTAGGATGTATTTTCTTGTCCTCAGAGAAACAATCCGCGTATGAATGGGCATTGAAGCAAGTGGACAGGTTTTGCTTTCAAAACAATACATCTGTTATCATTGAAACCGACCGGGGGAACCGCTCTTATCAACGCTATCAACAACATAGTTATTCCAAAAGCTACACACTTTTCTCTGCCGTTAGAACATTTCTAACAACGTGATGACCCATATTAATGAATGATTTAGACCAACTACAAAAGAAGAAAGTGCCATTATTTTGAGAAGCTGGAATACCCTAGTAAAAGAATCTTTTTCACCTGAAGAGTCCAACAGCAATCTGATGACTTTCAAAGATGCTTTACCTACTTCAGAGAAAATTGCTTTCGAGAAATACTTGGAAAAAGAGTGGATTCCCCTTACAGAAAAGTAAGTTCAGAGAAATATGAAATTGTTGAAGCTATCATTTACAAAACAACATTGTAGAAAAGATTACGATGATTACTGCCAGCAATAGCTACACCTTAACTCATATTAAAATAGACGAAGAAAATTAACTTAATTTTTTTTTTTTAAAAATATTGTAAAGCAATGGAAAAGTTAATTATAGTTCAAGAATCACATGAAGGGTTACATTCATAGGAGAAAATAGCGTACAGTTTTTGCTGAAAAATTTCATTTAACTCAAGTTTTTTTTTTTTTTACGTTTATACACGTTATTTTTAAAATTTATGCAACTTGGTAAGAATATGTTAACCATGAAGAGATTTTGAAGTAATTTTTAACGGTTTTTTTTTTTTTTTTTTTTTTTTTTTTTTTTTTTGCTTCTTCAAAGGTTATGTATATTATGTATCTTCGGTAGGTAAATATGTATTTCTATCTTTAATCTCCCACTATCTACATTATATTAAGTTGATTGCTTCGTAGGTTGCTTCGAGATAGTAAAATACACCAAATAAGAATGTAAGTACTCAGTCATTGAAACTTTCAGATTATATATTTTATCAGTATTAATATTGATCATTTTATTTCATGCAGGCGTGTAGAATTGTGCGTTTTTAACACAAATTGCTAATTATTTTTAATAAACAAAAACAAAGCGTTCTGTGGTAATACATGTCCGGAAAAACAATACACAAAAACTATTTTTAATCTAAAAAGACAAAGAGGACCCTTACACGTCACTAACTAAACTTTGTTTACTTAATTGTAATAGTAGATATATATTTATATAAAAACGCCTCCTCTCATATGACGATACACAATTGGGCCTTAAATATCAAATTAAATAAATATAGTTAGTGTAAGGACAGTTTGAAGTATTTTATGACATTTGGGGGGGGGGGTTTAAATAATACCTCATATATCTTCTAGTCTTTGAATTTATTAACAAAGAATGAGTATTGGAAAGATCTGGTTTAAGAAGAACTTCATCAAGGGCTTAAGAGAAAAAGATTGAAGAAACTCATCTGGGTCAAACCAATATAGTCTCTTCAACTACTTTGCCCAACAAGTTAAAAATACAACTATATCATTTATGGAATGCAGGTAGCTACTACTGGCTTGCGATCAGATTTTGTTACTTAAAATGTAGATACGTATCTTACTATCGGCCACCTCTAGTTTTAAGCGGTGACAATTCTTTATCCTATGTTATGTTGTTCAAAACAACGAGGAAGAAGAAAAACTTGTCTCGACCAAAGCTTCTGATGATGAAGAATAGTATTAGTTTTTATGAACTGAAACCACATTTCTATATTTCTTTTTTTATTTTATTTTCCTTTTTTCTCATTTCTCATTTCCTTAAAAAAAAATTGATGGAATAAATAAACGTAATATCACATTAAAGATATCATCTTTTGTTAATTTTCTTAGCTCTTACGAAAAGATTCTATATTTCGGACTACAGGTAAGTGCCTGTAGGTACGTTTTTATCGCTGCTTAACTCACGTGATTACACTGACTACCATTATCAGTAGCGGCGGTGGTGTTCAGTTGTTGATTTCAGATAATATGCTGCCAGCATCTTCGTCCACTAACGCCCGCCTTACTTCTAACGGGATCTTTCATAATATACCCAATACATGCAGTCTGTTTAAAAAGAGCATTTACTGTTGTGATATATATATTAAGACAATGAACTACCTCTTTGTAATAAACGTTTACCACTGGTAACATACATATATTATGCAAGTTTCAAACTTTGATACAATCTCTTGTCTGAATAGAAGAGACATAAAGATAAGGAAAGATGAAAGAAAAAGTGATTTATTTATTACATCATGAGATTAAATAAACCTGTTTGTGGCGAACGAAGAAAAAATAAAGTAGACAATAACACAAGCCATATGATAAGGTATAACCTCTTTTTATTAATATTATTAATCATCTCGCTAGTGGTATATCTAATTCATAATTGATGAGCATACTTCCAAAAAGTTTGGATGTATTGACTTGGCGGCACACAGTATCTTGCCATCAATTCGTAACACTTGTAATAGATGGAATTGGTGATACATACCAAGAGGGGAACATCGCACAGATAAAAAAAAAACACCCCAATTTCAAAGATTCTGTTTTGTTAATCGCCCGATTTAGAGACCTGTGTCAGTTGAGCGCAGGTAGTACTTAAAAGAAGAACTAACTAGTGTTTAAAATGACATAAAGCAAACCAACTTGAAGCTTATGAAACGCCCAATGAATTTGGGGAGGAAATTTAGACCTGTTTTTTTTAAAAAAAAAACCTGGGAGGATTTTTTTTTTCTTGTTCCAGAGGGCCCTTGGGATCGTTTTTTATTTATTTATTTACTTTACTACAATAACAACAACAACTTTCTTTATTTTTATTTTTCGGTATTGCCTTTTTTTTTTTTTTTAATAAGTATGAATCAAGATGAAGAAGAATTATCTTATTTAAACGACTTTCAAGAGATTTTACAATCTGAAGTGTATGTTGATTTGGAAAGATTGCGTATATTAGCGAGACACGGTATACCCGACCAAATACGTGGAGTAAGTAGTAGTAGTAGTATTATTTAATATGTAATAAGTTTTTATTAAACGATATTTAACATTAGGAAGTTTGGAAATACCTTTTAGGTGTACAACAAGCTGATCGTTGTAAGCAACTAGACGAAACATTTTTTTAATATTTAACTTTTCTCTCTAAAAAGAAACAATATCAAAAAAAAAAAAAAAAAAAAAAAAACTTTTGTTAATTCATAGCAAAAGAATTAAGTTCTGTTAAAGCAAGAAGTGAAGAATATGAACAAATGGATAAAGAAGATAGCGAGATAGCTAAAAGGATTCGAGGAGAAGTAGCGAGATATCAAAGAAGAGTACCTGAAGTAGATGGAAAAGATTATGTTCAAGTGTTTGTGAACGTTATTTTGGCGTATTTAAATAGTAATCGAGATGCAGAGTATACATCTAGTTTGGTACCACTTTGTGCACCGTTTATTTATGTTTTGGATACCGAATGTGATGCATACTTTTGTTTTGAAAGATTGATGCAGGCACTGGATGAATATAACATGAATGTCAGCCTTAAAGAACAAGTTGCTCAATTCATGACCTTATTTCGATGTGGATTACCGGAGCTGTAAGATTTTTTTTTTTGCTAAGCCAACAAAAAAAAAAAGAAGATAATAATTTTAAATTTATATTTATATTATAGCTGCAGTTATTTTGATGATGAAGAAGTAGATATTAATGAATGGTCAACTTCTTGGTTACAAAATTTGTTAGCAAAAGAGATGCGATTTGAAAATCTCGTTCGATTATGGGGTAACAACGAAAGAGAGTTTTGTTGTTCATATGATATATATGTATTGATGACTTTATTTTGTTATAGATTCTTATTTTGCCATGACTGATCCTTTTGCTTTCCATCCTTTTGTTTGTCTTTGTAAGTTTATAATTTGAACTATAAACAAAAAAACTTAATAAGATTAATTTTTTTTGTAGCAATTTTACTTTCTGCAAAAGAAGCACTTGAGGATTTAGAACAATCCGAAATTAGAACAATGCTATTCCGTTTACCAGTTTTGAATATGGAAATGGTAAAATAGATGCAAAAAAAAAAAAAAACTCAATGTAATGCTCTTCGTTACTGATAAACTTATTTGTTTATATAGGTGATTGCAGATGCTTATAACTTTAGACACGAAACCATTGAACGACAAATGAGTGAAGATGGAGAATTATAACATATATATAAATTAAATAATAAAATGTGTAGATAAATAGATGATAGTAGCCTCTTTTTTTTTTTTTTTTTTTTTTTTTTTTTTTTTTTTTTATGTTGAAAAATTTATATATATATAAAAAAAAGGAATAGAGTAAAAAGTAATATTAAAAGGAGAATTATGCGCTTGGAGGAGAGTCGTTGCTCTTTGTCTAATTTTGGTAAATGGTTAGTATTTTTTTATCTGAGCCTCATCTAAGCTTTTTTTTTTTACCTGTGTTCCCACAATAGAACCTAATAAAAAAAAGAAAAAGGTTTAGTTTCTAACAGGTACGCACACACATCATAAAAAAACTTACCAATAATGATACCAAGAATAACCAAGATAGTAACAGCAATGATAATCTTCCATTTTAAATCTTTCCACCACATTCTCTTTCTCACTTGGTTTGCACCACGACGGAAATGACCAGCCGTAGCTTGTAAGTCCTCTTTAAAAAAATGTATATATGAGTACAAAGAATAAAATATTTTCCCTAGTCTTTTATTCTTTACCTGTCTTTCCTCGGAGATCGTCTAATCTTTCACCTCTTTGCATGGCTTTGTCAATATTTTCTTGCATGATGCCGACAACTTCATCTACTTGTTGTTGTACTCGAGCAGTTTTATTATTGCCAGCAGCGCCTTCTGCACCACCGCGTTGTGCGTTGGGAATATATGGATCATAAGGTTCAGACCTAATAAATTTTTATTAGTAAATAAACTTTTGGTTTACTTTTTTTTTGTTCAAATATCTGATTTATTTTATTACATTTTTAAATTATTTATGTAAAAGTAGTAGAAAAAAAGAGAAAAAAGCAAAAAAAATGATGAAACTTTAATAAACGCCGAATATAAAAAAAAAAAATGTCTTGTATGATGTCAATTTATCCCGCTTTAAGGTGGTTTTTTTTTAGTATTTTCTAATTGGGCCAACTGTGTTTTAAACCAAATCTTGAGAAGTAACAAATTGGCCTTGTTTAATGCTATCAGCTGCTGCCAAGCCTTTCAAAGTAGCCGCGTTTGGACATTTATCTGGAGCAAAATGAACGATGAAATCATCTTGTTGATAAAATTTAGGAAATGTATTAAATATATGATTTTCTCTATCTAAAAACAATGTACGAGATATAAACTCGGGTTGTTGCATTACATCCCACATGGCTCCTTGTTCATATGAGGGTCCTTGACGATACCATTCTTCTCTTTCTTGGATTTTCTTTAGGAATTTAAAAGATCCACTGGTATTCTTGATTAAAAAGACTCCTGCATTAATCATTTTATCTGTACCAGGTCGAACAATAATAAAATCAATATTTTCTTCAAATTCACTTTCTGTACCGTTATAATATTCATTTCTTAATCTTGTCATTAATCCTTCAATCGTTTGGTTAGGATTCATCACCACTGCATCCATATCTAACCAAAATATCCATTCATACTTTGGCAACACCTTTTGAATCACATCAATCTTACCCCATACCGTTCTTCGTTGATCGACTCTCAAAGCTTGTTGACCAAATTCGCGTGACCTAGCAATAAATACATAACCATGTTTATCTGCATAATCCCGTTTATTTAAGGATGCCTTGGTCGCACTAGGTTCCATACATTTATCATAGATATAAGATGATGTAACTACCGCTTTACTTGATACCATCTTTGTCATCTCAATTGGTTTTAAATGGAAAGCTTCTGCTAATGCTTTAAAATCTTGATCTTGATATACTTGTGTCACTAACATGTTCTTTGTCGTATCAGTAGATTCAATACTATTCTCCCATACTTGACTACCAAATAAATCTTTTTTACTTTCTACTGCTTTAGATCCAATCACATATCCCTCATGATCATTTCCCCATTGAATTGTCGTATCATCACCTAACGCATTGACCAGTTTTTGAAGTGGGATAAAACTATAAATATCTTGAATAATGATAAAATCGTATTGAACACCTTGTTTCTTTACCCAATCCAAAACGTTCTTTTGATTGAACTCAGCATCAAAAAATGGATAGATATCGTTGTATTCCATCTTTTCGGTTTCAAAAGATCGACGTTCAGGCGTATCGGATTTGGTACGGTTACCATAGATACAAAATGCGTAGTGGATAGATTGTGCTGAGGGTTGTGCGATAGGTTCCAAGTTGTCCTGGATACCGAAATAAGTTGAACGTATCAAGTTTCTTCTTGACTCGTGTTGGACTGGTGATCCAATGATGACCAAATAAGTAGATGGACTTGAGCTTGTTGTTGTCATGGGAATGAGTAAGTCATCTTTATACAGGTACTTGAGATTAAATGAAAGGAGACAGAATAAAACGAACAGACCAAGTCCAATCACTATTCGTTTACTTAACCTGTTTCTAATCTCAAATGTCATTTTTTTTTTTTTTTTAAAAAAAAATAAATAAACAAAACTAAACTAATAATGGCAGTAAATAAACTAATTTTTATTTGTTTTAAACAGAGTGAATGACATATTTTCTGTGATTTGAATATCATCATCGTTGTTCCTGTAACTTTATTCTTCTTTTGCTTCTTCTTCTAATCATCATTATTAAGATATCTGTTGTAACTTTATGTTGCTAAGGGTAATTTCTGTTGTCAACGTTAAAAGTAGAGAAGCAAAAATTATTACTTTATTACAGAGAGAGTCATTTATAAACGTCACCGCCCACCTTGATTTCCTAATACGATAAAGTCCATCACCCACCCCTAATCGCCTAGTTTTCTTTTTTTTTAAAAAAAAAAATACCCTTCTAAAACTATCATTAGAGTTACTGTACCAAAGTTCTTACGCGTGTTTAATGATCTTAATTAGTTCTTTTGATAAAGAAAAAGGAGGTACTGTAGCCAAGTTTTTTTTTTTTCTTGCAGTGGGGAGAATATTGGGTAATCAAATAAAAAAAAAGTTATATAAAAATCAACAGCCAATCCCGACCTTTGGATTTTTCCAAAATTCAAAAATGTAGATATATCTTTACATTAGACATTATTAAAAAGCTAGCGAAGTGTAGGAACTTTACTACTGTGATGAAATCGTAGCTTTTTTTTTTTTTTAAAAAAAAACTGGGTGATTTGAGGGTAAAAAATGGATGGGTGATGGTGTTTCCCGTCTTAGGAAATCCAGGTGTGATACTACTATGTACAAATATCCAACAAATAGATAATATGGGGACGTTCTTATTAAACTACCTTCCTTTATAATGATATTTTTTTTTTTAAAAAAAATAGTCGTTTTTTCCCTGTAAGATCTAGTTATACTTTAACAATAAATTCGAGTTGTTGTATATCCACACAAACAACCATATTTTTTAAGTGCATAAATATTTTCTGCCTTTTAAAAAAAACAAAAAAAATAGGTCAAACATTTAGTTTCCTTTTTTTTTTCTTTTTCCTTTCTTTCTACATATCTTATCTGCTATAAAACCATATAAAAAGGACATGGCAGATACTTTAAAAGATATACCTGAGTTCTTTGAAACCGAACTTGGAGAGTCAATTATTGCTCGTACCGATGCTTTAGGTAAAAAAAAAAAAAAGCTTTCATAAATAAACCCTCTTCATTCAGGAACCAACTCTTTTATTAGGTTCATTTCGCGAATTAGGTCCACCTGACTTGTGTCATATTATTAAAGTCAATGCGAAACCTGGTGTAAAAGAGGTAAAAACAATTTAGAAGTGAAAAAGCTTTAAATATTCAATTTTTTTTTTTTTTTTTATGTATAGATAGGTAGTTATCATTATATTTCTGGTGTGGATTCTTCTTCTTCTGCTTCTTTAGCAGTTTATTTGAATTCATTAACTTATTCTATGGTAAAGTAGTCAGCGTCCCTTTTTTTTTTTTTGATATATTTTTTTTAATTCGTTGGTTTTTTTTTTTAAAGGATGATACTCAGTCTTGGTTTACAAAGTCTAATGCTTGGCGTATTCGATCTGGTATTTATTGGTAAGAGTTGAGTGGTACAAAAGTGACACACACACACACACAAAAAAAAATAAATAAATAAGATATTCATTTTTTTTTATTCTACAGTTGTTTCAATGCATTTTCTCGAGTGGATGTTCGAGTAGAGGTGAAGATCCCAGGAGGAGTAGAAAGTTATTATGTTGATATTCGTGGTGAAAGGTAATAGCGAAAAAAAAAAACCCTATTGTTTATACACTTATTCAATATTTTAAAAGACATGAAGCAACGGCCGAGATATGGCAAGAAACATACTTATCAGCCGTACTAAGATCCATCCTATACTCTGACGACCACTACTACCGACTAGCAGGCTACAGAAAGGTCGACCCGATCATGAACCTGGCATCCGAAAAAAAGTTTTTAGAAGTAGTAGAATCCTTATTTTGGAAAGGATGGCAGTTGGGTAGTAAACCCGAGATTCAAGTCGCTACCTCGGTTCATAATCATTTAACGGACGGTATAATGAAATATTTTGCTGATAGTTTTAGGTTTGCTCCTGCGATTGAATTATTTGAAAAGTTACATCAGAAGGATCCAGAAGTAGGTGCGCTATTAGCAAAGACTTATATTGATCAAAATGAAGAGATTAAGGCGATCAAGGTCTTGTATCATGATTTGGAATTAAATTCGATGAGTTATCCTTTGCTTCATGTACAAGTGGATTTCTTGAGATCAAAGGTAAAAAAAAAAAAAAAAAAGAGAAAAGCTGACTATTTGAATGAAAACTAAGTCAATTTTTTTTTATTTAAGGGAGAATTTGATATGGCGTTGAAATTAGCGAAATATGCTGTAGATACTACACCATCCGAGTACTTGACGTGGGCCAAATTGACAGAAGGTTTGTTTATAATATTTTTTTTTTAAAAATCATGTTTATTGACATATTATTTTTAAGTTTATATTGACCTTTGCGATTACAAAAGTGTAAGAAATAATAAAAATCTAAAAAAAAAAAAAAGAAACAACTAATATTTATAATAGGCTTTACTTACATTAAATTCATGTCCTATGTTTACATTTAATGAAAGAGATTTACATCGTATGCCACCTTCTCTTAAAACACATCTTCCTATTAAACCAGATATTATTAGTTCGGGTATAATGGAAGAAGATACGGCTGGACGTGAATCAGAGGTATAATAAATCAAATGTATACACATACAAAAATTATGACTCAAAATTTTCCCGTGCATATAGGCTGATTCACAAATAACGCGACTTCCAGCACCTTCTTTACATGGAACATTTGCTAAAGCCTATTCGCTTTTAACGCGATTAACTAACGCGTTAGGATGGGATGAATTACTTTTATGTAGATCACAAGTATTTGTAATGGAAGAAGAGTACCGGGTACATAAAGCCAAAGCTGCGGATCATCGAAAGAGTATGAATAAAGAAGAAGATGATGAATTGGGACAGAAATTAAAAGAGATGAATTTGACGGAACCTAAAATACCCGAAGCTTCCGTTGAGAAAAAACCAACGACAGCAGCAGAGGAGGACGAAGAACAAGAACAAAAGGAAGTTTCATTCTCTTTTGGAAATAAGAGATTATGCGAAAGATGGCTTGATAATTTATTTATGGTTTTATATGAAGATTTAAGAGTGTATACTTTTTGGAGAACTGAGGCAGCTCATTATCGTGCTCAGAAAATAGCGTATCGAAAGACAGGAACAGAATGGGAACTTTTGGGTGATCTTGGACTCAGATTATGGCACGAAAAAGAAGCAAAAGAAGCATATGAACTTTGTCTAGATTATAAATTCTCTGCAAAGGCATGGATGAAATTATTAGAGATTTATGCTAAAGAAGGAAATACGCAAAAGGCATTATTAGCAGCAGTGAAGCTGACTGTTTATCATGAACGATGGTACCATGAAATTGTGGTAATGTACAACAATAAACGATAAACAATATTGAAAAATTAACTTTTTTATTATATGTATACAGTATCCAACTGAAATAGCTTGTAACTTGAACAGTTTAATTCGAAAAGTGGGTCTTTCTAAAATGCAAAATATTTTGACTTCAATGAACTTGCCAAAATCTGTTCAAAAGTTAATGACACGTTATTTTGATTATGGCGAATTATTTCAAGTAGAAGGATATGAATTGTAAAATTAAATAATAAATATATCGCGTGTTTTGTCGCGATATCGCGAACTTTTGTTGTGGAAGGGTTACACTTGGTGTGACTTTTGGTTTGCGAAAGAAGGAGTTAAAAAAGTTTTTTTTTTTCGTTTTTTTTTTTTTTTTTTTTTTTTTTATTCATACATTTTTTAAGAAAAAAAAAAAAAAAAAAACGAAAAAAAAAAAGAGAATAAAAAGCAGTTCATTAGACATTAATAAAGATAATGGCTATTAAAGTTTCAAAGACGACAATGAGTACACGTCAACGTACGCAAGTTGACGTAAGTAATATAAATAAAAAAAAAAAAAGAAAAAAAGAGATTAATATTAACTAGATTCTTTTTATTTAGTATACTTTGGGTATGTGCTACTCTTGTAACGGAATTAATGACTTTGACTGTGACGGAAGAAAACAAGAACTAATAAAATGCTTTGATTGTCATCGAAACGGTCGGTAGGAATTGAAGATATATAAAATAAATTAAAAAAGTAAAGATACATGAGATTAATCGTATTCATTCCTATTTAAACATAGTTCATGTCTTTTGTACAGAGCTTGATAAATCTTCAACAGAGATCGTGCAAGGATATGATTGGCAATGTAATGACTGTAAAAGTTGCCTTGTTTGTCAATCAAAGAATAATGAGGTATGACAAAATAATAATAATAATAATAATACTACTCGGACCTTAATATTTTTTTTTTTTTGATAGGATAAAATAGTGATTTGTAATCGTTGTGACAGAGGATATCATACTTTTTGCTGTGATCCACCTTTAAAAAATATACCCGAAGGTAATAAATAATTTGACAGGTTTTTTATTTTAAATTTCTAAAACATTTTAAAATAGATAATTGGTATTGTAATCTTTGTTCAAGTATGCCTTCACCACCTTCTTCTTTACCTTCACCAAAATTAAAAGAACCATTAATATCATTATTTGATAATACTTCAAACAACAATAATTATAGTCTTCGAAGATCTCCAACACATACTGCAAAGTTTATTGAAAGTGCAAAAATGACAGCAAAACAACAAAAGAAATTATCTAATACCACTACTACTACTACTACTACTACTACTACACCAATGAAACGAAAACAACCAACACAAGATGAAAACCATATACAATCTCCAATAAAGATACGATGTACAATAAATGAACCACCACCACCACCACCACCTCCTCCAACAACAACAACAACAAAAAAATCCATTGATAAATCTGTTCAAGAAGAAAATGAATTCTTTAGAACTTTTGGTAATAAACTAACTAAATCTGAAGCAAGTACAAAACGTGGAACTCCAACTGAATCTGATAAAATCAAATTTGAAGAAGCAAAAGAGCAAGCAAAAAAAATGATGGTCAAGGCAGCAGCAGCAGCAGCAGCAGCAGCAGCAGCAGTAACCACCACAGAACAACCACAACCGCAACAACCAGCTGCAGAGATACCAAAAATTACTCAAATTGTATTCAACGATTATGTAATTGATACTTGGTATATTGCTCCTTATCCAGAAGAATATAGTCAAAATTCAATTTTATATATCTGTGAATTCTGTATGAAATATATGAAGAGTCAATATGTAGCAGACAGACATCATTTAAAGTGTAAAGTAAAGTGTCCACCAGGTGATGAAATCTATAGGGATGGTAAAATTTCAATCTTTGAAGTCGATGGACGAAAGAACAAGATTTATTGTCAAAACTTGTGTTTATTAGCTAAAATGTTTCTGGATCATAAAACTCTTTATTATGATGTTGAACCCTTTTTATTCTATGTCATGACTGAAGTAGATGAAGCAGGATGTCACTTTGTAGGTTATTTCTCCAAGGTAAAATACATGTGTCTATTTATGCTATTTTTTTTTTAGTACAACTCACTTATGCTTTATATATAGGAAAAACGCTCAGCTATGAATTATAACGTATCTTGTATTTTGACAATGCCAATATATCAAAGAAAAGGTTATGGTCAATTCTTGATTGATTTTAGTTATTTGTTGACGAAAAAAGAAAGTAAGACGGGCTCACCTGAAAGACCTTTATCCGACTTGGGTTTACTCAGTTATCGTAGTTATTGGAAAAATGTATTATTTCGTGAATTGGAAAACCAAGATGGATCTATCAGCATAGAAGGTAATACTATATATATATATATATGTAACGTATATGAATCACTAATATATACATATATATATATAATACACACGCAGAATTGAGTAATTGTACTAGCTTAACACCAGATGATATTATTTCAACCTTACAAAATAACAATATGATTCAATATGATAAACTCACAAAGCATTACTCTCTCGTACTCGATATCCCAACGATTAAATCACACCTTGTTAATTTAGATAAAAAGAATTATTCCCGTATTGATCCAGACAAATTAACTTGGACTCCATTTGTACTCTCAAGAGATCGTCTAGCTATTTTGTTAGGACAAGCAAAAGCAACAATTAAAAATATTGATGAGTCAAAGGATGTAGACATCATTTAATAATAATAAGGTGCTCGCATTAACATATATATAAATACATTAACAACATTACATTTCCCACTCTTTTTTTTTCTTTCTTTTCCTTTACAAATTTGCATTTTCTCTCTCTCTCTCCCTTTTTTTTTTTTTTTTTTTTTTTTTTTTTTTTTTTTTTACGCTTGAATAAAATAATAATAATAATAATAATAGTAAATACTATACGCGTTCTTTTTTATTACTATTGTAATTTATCCTGCATGTTCAACAGTAATAGTAACAAGTTTTCCATCAACAATAGTTGTCTTAAATTGTTCAGGTACAGGAACTTCCTTATACTCACTTTCTTCTGCTTCAATATCTTCAGGTACCAAAACATTCAAAGAAGTAGACTTTGCAGACAAGATTTCAACACCAAGACATTCCTTGGATAAATAGATTTCACCACTATCACATTTATCAACAGCGATCGTAGGTACCACATTAAACACTTGAAGTGCAAACGATTTACAATTCACAATATCCACTGTAGAAACGGTTGAATCCACAGCAATACCACACTTGGTACATGAATCCATCGTAATCGCATTCACTTTACCCTTGATACGAATCGTTGAATTCTTACAGTTAAAGATATAAACTGCTTGATTAATCGCAGTTTCTTCAATCACTACCTCATGATTTCCTTCATGATTTTCAACTACCCATTTATTAGCCTCCAAACTGGTCTTGGCCGCCTTCTTCAAGGTATATTTATCGGGTTTGTTAGGTGTAGGTGGTCCTTGACGTTTATGAGGTGGTGAGCCGGGTGTAGCAGTCACAACAGATCCAGCACGAAGTGTTGGGTTCTTATGTGTCATCTCACTCTTATCCACTTTACGTAAATTGGCTGTGACGCTAGTTCCCTTATTGATTTCAGCAAATACGGCAGCTGCACCTGTGGATTGTTGTTGAGATGATTTATCTTCGCCAGAGACAGCTGCTGGTGGGGGTGGGGGTGGAGGAGGAGGTGGAGGAGGTGCACCGCCACTAGGAGCAGCAGTAGTAGCAGCAGCAGCAGCAGAAGAAGAAGTAGTAGTAGTAGTAGTAGTAGAACCAGATGAAGGCGATTTACCAATAAAGTATTCAGGTTTTTCTCCTTGAGCGTTCCAAGTTAATCCAGTTGGGAACTCGGATTTAACAAAAACTGCTAAACTTTCGATAAATCCGGCAAAAGCTCTTGTCCATTCCACGTGTTTAGGATCCCTATAATAATAAAATTAAAATTTCATCATTTCACGAAAAAAAAATATATATACTTTACTTTTCTTTGAATTCCTTAATAACACGATTAGAATAAAATTGTGCAGATTCCTTCATTTCACGAATAAAAGGTACAGGAGTAGGTGCCTATATATATATATATATAAAGGTTTATTTAATTATTCTCACTTATTATAATTGTAAATATATATATATATATATTTATACTTACAGTAGTAAACCAACCTAAAGCAGGAATGCCTTCAGCAACAACACTCAAGTGATTAAAGAAAGGATTAGGACGATTCTTTTCCTTGATTTCAACAATACCAGATAAAGATTTTTGAATAGGTTCTAATAACTTCATAAAGGTAGATGAAGACATATCTGGCTTTTGAGATAATGTAGAAATAAACAAAATATCACGTTCTGCTTGAATTGCTTGTTTCACTAATTGTGCCTAATACACACACAAAAAAAAAACATGTCAGATATCGACACAACCCTTTTTTTTTTGTTGAAAAACTTACTTGTTGAGAAACAGGTTCACCAATTTCTTCAGATAAAGCATAAAAAATATCAAGGTGACTTTTGATAGCTTCATCGTGTTTCAACACGATATCTGGAGTTTCATTACTTGTATGAGTTATAGCTTTAGGTGAAGATGGTGAGGTACTTGAGGCTGCAACTGCTGAAGCAGAAGAAGAGGACATGGCCAAATCTTCTAAACGAGTTGTGGCTACCTCAAGTCTTTTAATGAGGTTAGCTAAAGAATGGAATTCAGTCATTTTTCTAAACGAGATGAAAAAAAAGAAGAAAAAAGAAAAAAAATAAAAATAGCTCTCATTTGTGGTCATTATAAAACAAAGTCGGTGAACCAATTCAATGATGAATATGTGTAATGATGATAATTAAGGTGTTACAGCCATGACATCAATGTAAAAAAAAAAAAAAAAGACTATTTGTTGCCATAGTAGTAAATGCAGAATATATAAACTTGATAGCTGTCATTTGGTCTTTAAAAGTGGACTGATGCGTTTTTCACCCTATTTTTTTTTTTTTTTTTTTAAAGTAACTGTAACTTTTCAAAAACAACAAATAAATAAGAATATCTGAATAATATACATGTTTATCAATATCTTGAACAAGGAAAATATTTTGTATTCAAATGCAATTTACAATTGACTTCGCAAGTAATTGCTTGTAAGGGAATAGAACAATAAATGAAAATCTCTATCAATAAATGAAAAAGAGATATTCAATGAGAATGGTCTCTATATTAGCTACCTTGTTTAAGAAACAGAGCGAGCGTACTCAGAGGGACGAATAAATTAATTCTTCTAGTGGTATTAATTGGTATTGTATAACCTGTACCACTTGAAAAAACTATCTGCATAATAGAAGTTTGAAATATTTAACTACTAGATGTAAAGATTTTATATAAAATGATGAAATTTGGATCCCCCCCCTTTTTTTTTTAAAAAAAAAAAATATACTACAAAAAGTTTGCTGTTTAGAGCTCACAGCTCTCTTTCTTCATCCTTCTGATTTAATTATCGTTGTTATTAACAGCATCAAAATTACATTGCATTTTTATGAATGGTTCTCGTTCCAAAATCAGCTTCTCTACTCTTAACTCTGTTAACCCAAAGAACATTTTACATACAAAAAAAAAAAAAAAAAATCAAGCGATGACTTACCTAACAGTGTAAGCAATCCGTTCACCTGCAGCAACATTCGGTAAATACGGAAATGAGTGCAGAAACAGCGACGGTGAGCCTGTGCCAAGGTGCCAAGGGAGACTTTATCCAATAATGTTGCTTTAAAAGTCTTTAACAGACCAACCAAAAGCTCTCATTTTCTATTACCCAAAATGATTCGAGTAGTTACGGGCTTTTTTTTTTTTTTGTAATTCAAGTATTCGGGCTCCTCTCTTTAATAATAATGAATTCTTGGGGTACCATAATCGGCATCACAAAACAAAAATGAGATTTATGACGCAGGCTTTTGGCCTTTGGAGTTCCTCATTGTGGTGTAGATGAGTTTATGTGATATCTTTTGAGCTTATGCATTAACCAAAGGCTTCATAATAGATGTTAAGATAAATAATAATGATAAAAAAAAAGTCTAGTTGTAAAAAATAGCGTAATCTTGTTGGGGGCAATCTTGAGGGAAACTTATTGGATGGTACATAAAGACAAGACACTTTAAAAAAGAATGGGTTTATTTATGTATATGTATATCACAACATGTCAAAAGAAAATAAATTTAATCTGGACTTTTTGTTTATTACCCTTTTTTTTTTTTTTTTTTTATTACAATAATTATTTAAAAAAAGTTACTAGTGCTTTAGCCTTTACAATCCGGAAAGAAAAAGTTTCTGAATTCAAAGTTTCCCAAGACAAACCACGAGGAGGTCCACTAGCTGAAGTCTCAAAAATAAGAATGCAACGGATAAGTACAACAACACAACAATCAATGATACTATTTTTCTTAGAGATGACTACCAAGATAAGAACCATCAATCCAACTCTCCCTTCGATATTCGTATGGTTTTACGTGCCATTACACCCAGGATTAAACTGCACGAACCGCTCGTAAACGAGGACGGAAGAGAAGGAGACAGGACTTACCAAGATAGAACATACTCGCCAAAAAATAGAATCACTAACCGCTGCGGTGTTGTGGCAACAATCAACCTTTGATCATAATACTTTCCTTTGAGATGACATCTACCGAGATGAGAACCATCAATCCAACTCTCCCTACGATATCCGTATGGTTTTACGTGCCATTACACCCAGGATTGAACTGCACGAACCGCTCGTAAACGAGGACGGAAGAGAAGGAGACAGGACCCATCAAGATAGAGCATACTCGCCAGAAAATAGAACTCACAAAACTTGATCATTGCTTTTACAAACCCGTTGCATTGCATTGCTGAAACTGTTAGAAACTGCTTGGAAACATAATATATAAAAAAAAAAAAAAAATAACTTACCATCATAACAACAACCGTTTTGTCCTTTTGATTTCAAGTTCCAGCAGATTACAAATAGCGATATTTTTAAAATGAGTGTTAGAAACTGTTAGAAACTGTTTGGAAGCATAATAAATATATATAAAAAAATAACTTACCATCATAACAACAACA